>PITA01016776.1:0-45462 GCA_004023965.1 Spilogale gracilis
TCTCTGCCTACTTGTGATCTCTCTCTGTGTCAAATAAATAAATAAAATCTTAAAATAAATAAACAAATAAATAAATAAAGCATGCAGTTTAAAAATAAGATAAAGGAAAGAAGAAGGGGCGCCTGGGTGGCTCAGTTGGTTAAGCGACTGCCTTCAGCTCAGGTCATGATCCTGGAGACCCGGGATCAAGCCCCACATCGGGCTGCCTGCTCGGCGGGAAGCCTGCTTCTCCCTCTCTCACTCCCCCTGCTTGTGTTCCCTCTCTGCCTGTGTTTCCCTCTGTCAAATAAATAAAATCTTTAAAAAAAAAAAAAAAAAGAAGAAGAAGAAAACACTAAAGGTCTAAATCTGAGTAGAAGACAGGTAAAGATACTGATCGGAATACCTAAAAACAAGGCTGTATGTTAAATATTATAGGAATCTATTGAAATCCAGTTCTATAATCAACCAAATTATTAATTCAAAGTTAAATATAGCCATTTTCTTACATACAAAATCTCTAAAAATTTATCTCCCAACATAAACTCACCTTAAAAATATAAATAAATAAATAAATAAATAAATAAATAAATAAATAAGAAAGAATAGGTCTGTTTTCATGGGTTAGTACCTATACATGGATTTCTTAGCTTTGGGCACTGAGAGAGCCTAGGAGCAGGGACAAGATAATAGCAATATGCAAGTCCAGCATCTAGATTTGGGCTTTCTAATACCATTCTCCAAAGGAACCAGGGTTCCTTGAAGAAATGGATGGGTCTAAAGCTAGGTAAGGGAAAATAAGAAATTAGTCTGGAGCATCTTCTAGCACCAAAAAGTAAGGGTGGGGGGAGGTGCGGGAAGATGAGGGTATGTCGAAAGCAGATAGGAACCAATCTGAAAAAGCACCCAATGGCTAAACCTAGAATAAACCATTTGAGCTACAAAATAGATTACAACAGTATCAAATTATAACCCAGAGAAAAAAATGGCTTCATGCTGATATAAACAACCAAGTAAGTTCCTATTGATAGGCAGCTGAGTAAGTAAGTTAACAAATGCTGGACAAGAAACAAATCTTCCTTACAGAAGAATTCTAATTAATAAATGTAGAAAAAATATGGAAACAGAAATTACCATTAAAACATCACAGTTATAACTGCTACACACAAGAATCACTGTTGAATGCTAAAATTAGTGGACAAACTTTAAAGAAATACAGAATAGGTACAAAGCCTCAAAATATTTACTAATGACTACAGTAGTTTCAATACGCCCATATCCTGTGATACTCTTTCCTCTCTAGGAGGTGGAATTTAAAGCCCCCTCTTTGAGTGTTGGCTGGACTAAGCAAATCACATCTAATGAACAGCGTATGAAAGGGAAAAGTCCTGACTTGACAGCAAAGAACCCAGGCAGACACCACCTTAACCAAGAGATCAAGGTTATCCTCACCAGAAAGAAGCCACGTTGGCAGTATGTAGTCCGGGTATATTATGAGAAGGGTATTCTGGAATATTCTTTCCTGAAAACCCACAACCCCAGCCTAATCACGAGAAAAACCTAAACAGAGGGACGGTTTATGAAACAGCTGACCAGATGAAAGGTATGAAAAGACCAAGAAACTAGCAGAGTCCAAGGAGACTGACAGAACTTCAACTACATGCAGTGTGGTATCCTGTACAATGTTTGAGAAAAAACACGAGACTATCTTTATGACATGGGGTTCTACTAGGTGGATACCATCAGTCAGTACCCGAAGTACAAACTTTAAGGAGAAAAGAACAATATATCTGACTAAAATTAAGTATTTGTCAACAAAAGTCTCCATTAAAAAAAAAAAAAATCAAAAGATAATCCACTGGGGGCGCCTGGGTGGCTCAGTTGATTAAGCAACTGCCTTCAGCTCAGGTCATGATCCTGGAGACCCTGGATCGAGTCCCACATCGGGCTTCCTGCTCGGCAGGAGGCCTGCTTCTCCCTCTCTCACTCCCCCTGCTTGTGTTCCCTCTCTGGCTGTGTTTCTCTCTGTCAAATAAATAAAATCTTTAAAAAAAAAAAAAAAAAAAAGATAATCCACTGACTGGGAAAAAAAAAATATATGCCCAACAAATGTTTCATCTCTAGAATATATAAACAACCCCTTCAAATTCAACAAGAAAAGACAAAAATCCCAATTTTTAAAATGGGAAAAGGATATGAACAGGAGCAGACATAACAAATTTGAGAAGATACCCAGTCCCACAATTACAGAAATACAAATTAATATAGTAATGTAGAGAAAATTTAAAGAATTACACTTACTATGAAAATAGCTTTTAGTGAAAGTGAAATAGCTAATTGTTAAGGTGTTTGTCTTTTACAGAAAATACTATACACAAGGAAACATTCACTTAAGCATTTAAATATACTTACTTACTAAAACCAAAGTTGACTGACTGATCGCTGAGGATTTCAAACTGCACAGGACGATCACCCATGCAATATTTTCTTAGTAACTCGAGGCAGGTATGTAATGTTTTTCTTGAGGGCTTATTTTCATGAAAAAGATCACCACCTAACAAAATAAAATCCACCTAATCAACAGAAAATATTGTGAAAATTAGTATGTTTTGTGGGTGAAAATGTTAAAACATACATAGGTAAAGGTAGAAAAAAATCTCATAAAAGATATTATGATGTATGGAGATCTAAAGTTTTATATTTTACATTTATTCAAGGGGCCTGCCAGTCTCTTAATTAATCTGACTCCAACTCGGGTTGCTAGGCCACCTTTCAAAAAAGTCACCTTCAAATTATTATACCAAACCTCTGACTCACACTACCCAAAGTAATTATTTCTTTTTTTGTTGTTGTTATTCAAATCAAATATACATTTAGCGCTTTAACAGCATCTTTGGACAAGATAGCCAGTTTGATTCAGATTATTAATTCAATTTATTCAGTAATTATTTGGGGCTCCTATAGGCACTTGAACCTAAGGAAATAGCTATCTATAAAACAGATGATGTCTATGCCCTTAGTAAACACGGACAGCATGCAATTCCCTGTACCGGGCCCTGAGGATAGTGATGGAGCAAATACAATCTCTTCCTTAAAATGTGTTCAGCGTCTAATGGAAAATAAAGTGTTACACATCTCAACAGAACTCAAACTCAGACATGTACTAGAATGGATATGTAAACAAACCAGGAGCAGCAACGACATCACAATCAATTCTAACTGGAGGGAAGAAACTTATCTGAGGACAGGGAGTCCAGAGGCTATCGATATGCCAACATGGTGGCATTCTGAGTTGCACTATGAAGAATAAATGAGACTTTAAGGACGAGCATTCTAGATACAAGAGAGAAGCAAGAAATTATACAGCAAAAGAGTCTTACACTCATGCTTTCAGGTAGTTTATTACCTAAAGAAACTTGGTTAAATTCTTAATTATACAAAAGTACCCAGCAGTACTGATGATGTGGGCTATAGCAGTAAGGGGGAGTGGAAGGCAGCACTCCCAAAAGTGTGACTTTGGATTGGTTTGAGCTAAAGGCAGTTAAGACTCAGCAGACTCAGGAAAAGCTTTTTGTTGTTTTACTCCCCCTTAACCACGTGAAAGAATTTAGACAGGGGATCTATACAAGGAAGAGAAGCAACTTTTATTCCAGAGAGACTTCTCTACATGGCATGGAAAACACTTGCTTGTTCTATCTTCCTATGAATTATCTTCCTCCCCTTTGAAACCTCAGACTTCTACCGCCTTTCTCCTTAGCTCAGGATGGCAATACAGGCCTCAGTTACCTGTCAGGGAGTCTAATACTTTTATGAGGCTCCTGTACATACAAAACTTGTTTTGCTCCTGTTCATGTGTCTTATGTCGATTTAATTATTAGACCACCCCAAGAACTTAAAAGAAGGAAAAAGTTTTTCCATCCTACAGTAGTCAGAGAAGCTTTAAAAAAGTATGGGACTTAAGCTAGGTCTTCATAAATGAACAAGATTTAAGAAAAAAATTATAGCAACAGCATAGAAAAACAAGAACAAAGGAAACAAAACATTCTGAAGGGGAGGGGGAGTAGTGATCTAAATGACACAGTTTCACTTTTACAAAATGAAGAGTTCTGGAGATTGGCTATGCAGCAATGTGAATGTGCTTACTGCTGCTAAAATGTACACTCAAAAATGTTTAAGATGGTAAATTTTGTTATGTGTATTTCACCACAAATTATTTTTTTTTTAATTTTTAAAAGCTGATTTGTAGCTCCAGGGAACACTGAAAAGCACACAACCGCCTTCTGTGCTACTCCTGCCAAAAATGAAACTTATCATGAGGAAAAACCAGACACATCCAACGTAAGAATATTCTACAAAATGATCTGAACTCTTCTAAAATGTCAGGGTCATGAAAACACGAGGCCGACTGAAGAAAGGCAGACTACAAGAAACTAAGGGGGCATGACAGCTTCATGCAAAATGTAACCCTCCTTTAGAACCTGGACTCTGCCCCCAAATTGCTGTAACAGACATTACTGAGATAATGAGCAACATCTCAAAATTATGTAACAGTACTGAATCAATATCAATATTAGTTTCCCAGTTTTGATAACTGCACTGTGGTTATACATGCAATTTACTCTCAGATGGTTCAGAAAAATCTCCCCCACCTCATGCTCTCTCTCTTAAAAAAAAAAAAGGTTCAGAAGGAAGTGTACATGTGTATATGTAATGAGAAAATACAACAAATGTGGGAAGTGGTAAAATGTAGGAAAATCTGGGTGAAGGGTAAGAAAAGGGAATTCTTTGTACTATTCCTGCAACATTTCTGCGAGGCTAATACTGTTTCAAAATTAAAAGTTAAAAAACAAAAGATTCCAAGAAATCAAGGAGTAGAAATAAGACTAGGTAGTGGCACAGACACACAGAATAGGGGACTTAAAGTCAGGAGATTTAGATAATAATAAGAAGAAATACTTAATACAAATTAAGGGTAAGAGTAAATATGCATCCCCAAGTACCAGCATGGGGCTACAGGGGAGGGAAGTGTTCAATTAAGGAATGCAGGAAGGGAAACAGGGGAATAGAAGGGAAGCAAAGGACAGAGTAGAAAACAGAAGCTTGTGCTCAGGAAAAGTAGTTTTTAATACCTAAGAGAAAAGAGAAACAAGATCATCTAGCAGGAAAAGACCTCCTTCAGCTGCAAGTTTCTTTGCCCTTAGGGAAGCAGGAAGCCATCATAAAAGGAGATAGTACTAGATATTCCCTTATTCATTAACAAATTTCTTTTTTTTTTTTTAAAGATTTTATTTATTTGACAGAGAGAAACACAGCCAGAGAGGGAACACAAGCATGGGGAGTGATAGAGGGAGAAGCAGGCTTCCGGCCAAGCAGGGAGCCCGATGTGGGACTGATCCCAGGTCTCCGGGATCATGACCTGAGCCAAAGGCAGTTGCTCAACCAACTGAGCCACCCAGGCACCCTTCATTAACAAATTTTTAAGAGTTACCTCGGCTTGGCTAGATTCTTCCCAGTTCCAAAGATACAGCATGAACAAGCAGAAAAGATTTTTCACTCTCATGCTGACCTTCTAGTGGAGAAGATCGAGAGTAAACAAGTAGGTAATTCAATATATTATTACAGATAGTGTTTAAAAAAAGTGAACAGTAATTGAAGTGTTTGGAGATATCCAGGAAGACCTCTCCAAAAAGATAAATAAAATGTGCTCCAAGGAGAGGGAACCTGATGTGCAAAGGTACCAGAGTAGAACATACCAGAGTGGATGGAGCACGATGAACAAAGCCGACACTTGTAGAAGTATCCTAGCAGGCGCCGGATCAAGTTGAGGCTTGTAGTCTGAATTTTATTTTCGATTCAGTGGAAGGCCAGTTTAAGATTTTAAGCAGCAGAGTGATTAATGATTTTAAAAGTTCACTTTGGCTGCTATGCTGAACAGATGTAGGGGAAAAGAATGCAAACAGAAAGACCACTGGGGAGCTACTGCAGTCCAGCAAAACAGGATAAAAGTTTTGTGCTAAACATATAAGCACAAAAACAGACTTTCCATTCAGGAGGAAGAACCAAAGGACTTGCAGAAAAACAGAACAAAACTCTGAGGAAAAGTCAAGGTTGAAGACAGTAAGCTGTAAGTCACAAGTATTTATGTTTACTCCCAGGTCTCTTCTGAAATGTCCAACAGGACATTTCAACGGCTTGCTGGACTGCTGACCTGAATGTCGTATTGGAATTGCCAACTCAAATGGACTAAATCAGGAAGCCTGGGTGGTTCAGAGGGTTAAGCCTCTGCCTTCTGCTCAGGTCATGATCTCAGGGCTCTGGAATCGAGTCCTGCATCAGGCTCCCTGCTCAACGGGGAGCCTGCTTCCCTCTCTTTCTCTGCCTGCTTCTCTGCCTATTTGTGATCTCTCTGTCAAATACATAAATAAAATCTTTAAAAAAAAAAGGGGGGGGTCTAAAACAGAATTCATCACCTTCACATATAAAGAAGTACCTCTTCCTTATTCAGAAGGTATTTTTATTATTGGTACCACCATGCACCCAAACTTAATATACTCCAGACTTGTGTCCTCTCCCTGTCCTTCAACTCTACCCCTGAAGTATCCAAATCCATATACCTCCTACATTCACTTCCTCTTTTCCATCCATGCCACTACTTTAAAAAAAGCAGTCTGGTCTCCAATTCGTGTTATGATATCCTGTTGCCAGAAGACTTTCCACTGAACTGAGTACAAACTCTTCAATCCGGCATTTAAAGCCCTCCTTAATGCAGCTCAAACTGCATTTTTAGTATTTTAGCACTTTCTCACCTATGGCCTACTAATGAACCAAACTGACCTGTAGTATCCCTAATGACCCTCATACTGTCTCACCTCTGTGGCTATCTTCCTGCCTCCTGTGAAATGTTCATTTTCTATGCCCCTCACTCATCAAAAGCCTACTCATTCTTTAAAGCTCAAGTTAAATACCACTTCACTCATTAAACTCATCTTGCTATCCTCTATATGTGATCTCTTCTACCTCTAAACTCCCAGAAAAGCTGTTTATAATTTTTCTAGTGGTTCTTATCACATAAGACCCTGCATCTAAGCATTATAGACATTGGTCTTATCTCACATACTGGTATCCTATATGTTCTTAGAAAACAGAAACTATGAGTCACCTTTCCATTTCAAACAGAAACTGCCACAGATCCTGCACTCAGTAAACACTCAGTAAACAAAAATATGTGTAAACTTCCACAAAATTCTAACAAAACCAACTCCTACTTGAATTAAGGTCACAAAGTATTTAAAATCTGCTCTGGGTTTGTAGTATATTGCTATTTAAGCAGGCAATATGAGCACATGAACCTGTGAACCAAACCTCCAACTTTAACAAAGGAAGAGTCTGTTGACTAAGGGAGGATAGTAGAAACTGAAAAAATGTAAACCAAACTAAACTCACTTCATTTTCCTGGGCAAGTCTTAAAATTTCATCCAGTGTTACAAATGTGTCATTTCCTCTGACTGCATCTTTCTCCATAAATCCCAGATGAATATCAGTTGCAACTAAGATTTTAAATGTATTTTCATCATCACTATATAAAAAAAAGGAACATTTCAATACAGTTCATTAAAAGATGCCTAAGCAAATCAACACCTAAATTTAGAAAAGAAATAATAGTAGTTATATAGTAAAAATCACTTTTCTAGCTTTTCAAAATAGGTCTGAAAATTTGAAGCGTTCCACAGATCTCCAATGTTACAGTTTGCCTGCATCTAATTCAAAATAGAACACACATGAACTTTAAGAAGATTCTGTGACTTCGTTCAAAAAAGTATAACCTTTTTACAACTCTAGTTTTATACACTCCTTTGGACCCTTGACCCAAAAGCCTCATTGTTTTCCAATTCTGTTCTGTCCCAAAATCCCAAGAGGATTTAACCTCATAATTAAAACTTGCTATTTATCTATTTTGTACTCTACAGGAAAATCAAAGTTGACTATTAATTTAAAAAGCCCTTCCTCTTACTTTATAAGTAGAAATTTTTATCCCACTACATTAGTAACTTACATTCAAACCCCTGAAGACGCTTGATTCTATTCCCTACAAAAAGTTAGTGTTTCACTAACAAATCTGGTCACGTAACAAAATTATTTACAATTCCTTTTGAATTTGGGAGTATTCAAAGGTACTCTCATGTGAGCAGCAAGTAATAGTTATTAATACCTTCTTCAGTTTAATGTAACTTTTAACTTCTTTAAAATACTCAGGGTACCTGGGAGTCTCAGGTCATTATCTGTGGGTCAGGACTGAGCCCTGGGATCCCTGCTCAGTGGGAAGCAGCCTGCTTCTCCCCTCTTCCTCTGCCCCTCCGCTGCCACTGAAGCTCTCTTACTCAAATAATAAAAAATCTTTTTAAAAAAATTTTTTTAAAAAGCTTTTCTTTAAAATATTTACGTATCTATGATCTCATCTCAACTTCCACATGTATTGAAGTAGGTATTTACTATCTCTAAAAAATAAGAAAACTAAACTGAGAAATTAAATGGTTTATTGCACAACTATGTGGAAGAAACAGGATTTAACCAGTCTATTTTCACTAAACCATATGAACTTTAAAAAACTTTCACATATTATCTCCAAAATGGAAATCTTCATATATGAGGTTTTGCTAGAAAAAATTTCTCTTCAAAAACTTCAAAGATGGTATATATATACCTAGTTCCAATTCTACATCACAAGGGCTGATCAGAATACTTTCAAGATCGCATTACCCTATGCTTCCACAGCAATTTATGAAATATTTTCAAATGAATTCTCTCATTTAAACATCTAAATTAATCTGAGAGAGGTCATTTTGTTCCAATTATATATATGTGAAATGAAGAAAATGAGGCAAGGCTCAGAGAATTGCTAACCTGCCCAAGGTCACACAGTATTAACCAAGGAATTGAAATCAGGGTGAAAGACTCAAAGTCTAAAGCCTCTTCCACATAACTTCTAATTCTTTTATTGATTTTCATTTTACTCAAATTCATTTCCAATCTATTCAGTGCTAGAGCAATTTACTACTCTAAAACTCTGCTTTTAAATAGACTTGCTTTGGCCCATAAGACTTCCTCACAAAAGTGGAAGAATATGGATATCTTCAATATTTTAAGAGAAAACCTAAGAATATAAATTATATAAATATTACTACAGTAATATACCAAGTTATTGCAAGGTCTCAATCTATAGCTGTATATTACCTTTTAGTTAGTAAACATATAATACTAATTTTTAGCAAAAAAACTTGATGACTAAACATTTCTGTTTACAGACAAGTTATTTACTGCAAACTTCATTAATAAGCTTTCCTTCACACTGATCATAGTTGATGAGCTTTAGAAATCGAAAACAACAAAAAAGATTCCAGAAGACAAGTTCTTACAGGGCATCCGCAGGACTCATTTCTGTGGTCAGTCCAGCTCCTCCGAAACTAGTTTCCCTCCAAGTGCTCCTGGTTCGTGTGATCAAAGACGTCAGAAAACACTTGAATTCTAAAAGCAAAATTACATTATTGTAAAAATGGTTATTTTCAAAACTACCGATTTTAGGAATCTTATTTCCATCTAAGCCACCTACTACATTTTTATTCTTTAAGAGCTAACAAGAGAAAACAGCACAGCTCCAGTATCATTTTAGTCTCACCGTGATGATTAAACTACCGGAAACTAATGTTTATTAGATAAACGGACAGAAAGGGTCACGTACGGTAGTTCCTGTTCAGCACTCAAAACAACTCTCGAGGTACAGAGGGGTTCAACAGCGTGCAAAGGCTACCCCGGATCGTGGAGAAAATCCCTACTTCCTGCTCAACCACAGGACCGTTTAAAGTAAGGGTCCCGTCGGGAAAACAGCAAGGCCCCACCTTTACGACAAGTGTAAATAAACAGAAACACGTGCTCCGCGGAGAAACGCCCGCTAGGCCAGTGGAAAAGGCCGGGATGTCGGAGAAAGGGCGGCTACCGCCGCCGAACCACCCCTCCCACGTCCGGACTCCCGGTTTCTTCCAGATCCTCCGCCTCAAAGGCCCGCCCCCTCCCCCTTACCGACTTGTTCCTTTCTTTCCAGAAAGTCAATCCGCTCAGGGCTTCCGCCCGGGATCCCACAACACGGGAGGCGGTAATTCCTCAAATGACCCCACACCTACCCTCTCCGAACCCCCCGCACCCGACCTACCCAGGAAGGAGTGGGGTTCGTGGGAAGCAGCGGGATTCGTGACAGGAAAAGCAACACGTTCACGTAGCGTTCACGTAGTAGCTTGCCGAGCAACAAACCTAAATTAGGCGGGAGAGGGAAAAGGGGGGGGCGGGAAGAGCACCTCTTTCTCTCGCGATATTTCATTGACGAGGTAGAGCATCTAGATTTCCTCGGTTCTCATTGGCTGCCGAATGTCGTGGGGGAGCCGGGAGAGCGGCGGCGACGCCCCACCCCCAAGCAGGAGCCAATCCTGTGAAGTCGAGGGACGACCCCGGAAGCGAGGATCGCGACGACGGTGTTTCCCTTCTTTAAGGTGGGTAGCGCTTGCTTGTCCCGGACCGCGGTCCTTGGTCCCCTCGCGCCACCTAAAAACCACTGTGCCCTTGGGAGCGGTCTACCGGTCGACCCCAGCTCAGCCCTGCTGTTCTGGCCCCGTCGTGGGTCCGGGGTAGGGCTGAAGCGGCTTCTCTTCTTTGGGCTGTTTGGAAGGCCGCAGGCGCGACTCCGGGCCTGGGAAATGACCAATCGATGCCTTGGGCCGGGACTGGGGGCCCTCACTCCCACTCCCCAGAGTTAGAGCCTTCGGACTGTTTTACTCCCTGCTTCCCCTTCTTTTCACCCCTGGATCCTGGGTTCAGCACGTTTGTATTGCTTTGTGCTTATAGCAGTAAAATGTAGTACAGTAGAAAAATAATAGGAAACTTTTGAATTAGAAAATCTGACCTTTTGGTTCCGCGGAAGCGTCCCTAATCTAGGGCGGGTTGTTTTAATCAGTGCGAAGTTCGGCGCCTTTATCTGGGAGGAGGTTTATGCCCCATCTGGCCTTGACTTATCTGTGTAGCGTTGACGTAAGTTAAGAGTTTTGTCGAAATGTGTTCTTTCAAGAAACATACCGTGTTTCTTCCTGGGGGAGCATCATCAAGTAGGAATCTTACCGATTTTTAAAAAATCCTGAGTCAGGGAGATGCATCTAGGTTTGACTCTTTAAAATCTATATAAAATTTAAAAAATTTTTGTATGTGAGTTGCTGTATCTGGAGCAGTAAATTCAGGATTTATTTTTAAAAGTTGGTGTTATAGAAAGGAAAGAGGAGGATGAATGTGCCTTATTGTTGCTATAACTGCTTTAATTAAATGAACTTTATCGGTATCTGTTCAAAGTGTTTAGTGAACTGATGTGTGATCGTTTTTTTGTGTTGCAAGGGAATAGTTTGATTGTAAGGTGAAAAATGAGAACCCCAATGGGAGTTCCTACGTACAGATCATAAATACAGAGAAAAACTGGTGGTTACCAGAGGGGAGAAGCATAGGAAGATAGATAAAATGGGTGAAAGGTTTGAGGAGGTACAAACTTCCAATTATAAAATAAGTCACAGAGATGAAAAGTAGAGCATAGGAAATATAGTCAATAATACAGTAACTATAATCAGTAATACAGTATACTGTGGTGAGGATTGAGTAATGTATAGAACTGTTGAATCACACAGACCTGTACCCCTGAAGCAAATAATACATTATATCTTAGTAAAAAATAAAAAAAATTAAAAGAGGAAATTTGAGTCACTGTGTTCATACACCTGAAACTAATATAAGCACTATATCAGCAATACTTCAATAATAAAAAGTGAAAGTTCCAAGAGAACTAATAAAACAAAATAATTCTGAGGGGTCTCAAAAGACTGAAAAACGGGGCAGGACTTGTAAATCGCTTAGTACAGTCATTATGTTTTACAGTGAAATAACAGGCCCAGAGATGTTATTAGTCACAAGTGATAAATTTAAACTTAAGGTTAGTACTTTTGGTACAAGAAGTAAAATCTAATGCTACATTAGGATTGAATACTATGAAGCTTATGAAATTAGAAAGAAATTAGTATCTTAAGGGAAGACTGACTCTGGAACTTCTCAGAATCCATTCCAAACAAAATAAGTGATAGGGCTGTAATTAAAGTTAATTCTGCAAATATTGATTAGTGTACTCTGTATATGTAGGACATAAATATAGGTTAAATATAGGATACATAGTCTGTATCCATAAGCTTATAAGCTTATAATCCTCTAAGGAAATGATTCGTGCTGAGATAAGACAAAAGGTAGAACAAAAAAAGCTACTAGAGAGAAATCTAATTTGGAAGTTCAAGAAAGACTTAATGAAAGAGATAACATCTGAGAAGAGCCTTGAAAGACTGATATGATTTCAAAAAATATAATTGGGAGCCTGAGAAATGGTGTTTTCAAAAGTTGTGTGCATTTTTAAGAATTGGTTAAGATTTAATAAGCTATGCAACTCTTTAAACTGATAACTGGTTTATAAATTAATGTGACAGCTTCACCAAATAAATATCACTTCCTCCAAGAAGCCTTCTCTAATCTTTTAGGACTGGGTTAATTATAATCCTCTTATATATCATTGTATCTGGACGAGGTCCTGTCATAGCACAGATCATGCTGTTGTTGCCAGTCACCTCTACTAGATAATAACCTTCCTGAGGTTAAGATGTGGATCTCATTCATTACTGAATCCCAATACCCAAAGACTGGCACAGACCAGACATTCTTAAAAAAAAAAAAAAAAAAAGTTTAATTTATTTATTTGACAGAAACACAGCTAGAGAGGCAACACAAGCAGGGGCAGTGAGAGAGGGAGAAGCAGGCTTCCCGCCAGGCTGGGAGCCTGATGTGGGACTCGATCCCGGGACTCTGGGATCACGACCTGAGCCGAAGGCAGCCGCTTGACTGCTGAGCCACCCAGGTGCCCCTAGAGCAGGCGTTCTATTCGTATTTGTTGAACAGAGTAAATGACAGCCAAAATTCAGTTCAAAACAAGAAGCTAACTAAGAACTATAGTTGTCTTTCAATGAATGGGACTGGCACTCCTTTTTAAAGCAGTGAATTTTCCAAAGCCTGAAATTATTACGGTAGAAATAGGATAATTATTATAGATGTGATAATAAAGATATGTGCATTAATGAGGGATTTGTACAGATGTCCTTGGGACTGTTCCATCCCTAAGAATTCCTAATTCCTTGAAGTAATTTATTAGAAACTAAAAGTTTTTGTTTCTGCTTTACAGCATCTGTGTGTCTAGTTTATAAAAATCATGAATGTACCTGTTTTTAAATTATGATTTAAAGCCTTAAGCATTTATCACTCTTAGTATAATACAACAGTATTGAAACCAATAGATTCAGAATAATATAACCATTGACTTAAGAGAAAACAACAAAAGTTTTAACTGTTAAAGGTATAGATAACAAATTTCAGCTCTGGTATTTAGAGTGTAAAGACTACCAGTAAAAACAAAAAGTTTACATCGGTTTATCGTGTATGTTTGCAAGACTTAGCTATGCTGTTGATAAACAGTTACTGTTTTGCTAATAATTTTTGTGTTTGTGTTTCCAGATCTTAATGGATAAAATAAAGCAGTCATAACTACGCCCTAGAAAGATTATTTGTACCCTGGCATTTGAAATGTTTTGTATTTAGTGTCATAATAAAAATGGAAAAAGAAAAACTAAATGATGATGGAGAACCATACCCAGGAAATTCCGTGGACTTCTCTGAACACTTTAACCAACTTGAATTATTGGAAACACATGGACACCTTATTCCCACTGGTACCCAAAGTCTCTGGGTAGGGAATTCTGATGAAGATGAGGAGCAAGATGAAAAAACTGAAGAGTGGTATCAATTGCAAGAAAAAAAGATGGAAAAAGATCCAAGCAAATTGCTTCTTTGGGCTGCAGAAAAAAATCGGGTAAAAAAACAAACATGCAAACAAAAAACAAAGAGGAGACCATAGTATAGTAGGAGAAGTACTGGATTCAGAGCCAGAAGACCTGTCCCTGAACCTCTATTTGGTTTGTTTTTGGGCAAATCCTACCATTCCTGAACCTCTATTTTCTTACCTATAAAAATGGCCAGGATACCTGTATCTTCTATACAGGATTTGAGAATTAAATGAGACAATGTCCATGAAAGGACATAGTAAGTCACAAAGTGTCCTATTGGGTATTATTTGGGAATTTAAGGGATAATTATAAAGTAGCAAGAAATCACTTATATTTTTAAATCATTTATATTAAGTCATTGTGATCATCCTAGAGACAACTATCATTTAAAAGAGGGAGCATGGGAATTAACATGTTTTGAATACCAACTATACCGTGTGCTTTACTGCATTGATTTTATCCTCATTTATCCCCACAAGATAAGTAATATTCTTCCCTTTTACAGTTTAAAAAAATGGGGTTCAGGAATATTAACATGCCTAGGATCATGTAAGTAGTATTATCAGATGGATTCCTCCCACTCAGCCAGTTCCTCATTTTACTAAGTTCTTCCACGTCGGTGGTGGTAAATTAATAACTAAAAACTTGCATTTTTGAATAACTTTTTCACCCAGGAGCACACTGCATCCCACCAGAGATCCAAAGACCAAACTGAAAATAACTTCCTGAAAACATGTTTCTTAGATTGTTTAGTTGGAAGGAATCGAGCTCCTTAATCTCTAGATTTGCTTGTTGCCTTTGTATTCTTCTGATAAAGTTTATTTTTTAAAGTTTTGTGCACTATGTATATTAGTGCCATAATCCTACTGTAAAAAGGTCAGTTATTTTGTTTTCACCAATGAAGGGTAAAATATTAAATACAATTATAGTCTGTATCATTCATCTAGGACTAAAACTTATATGCAGTGTGCCTTAATTGGACCAGCAATAAATGTATGATATGTCAAACATTCGATACTGATATTTGATATTCTCAGAGAGTCACATTCTTAGAAGCAAGAGTGTGGTTAACACTAACATGTTCATTTTTAAATCTGTGGCCCTCTGCCCCCAAAAGAAATCTTAAATCATTTTTATCTTAAAAGTCCTCTGTTAACAAGTTTTTGTGGAGCTCAAATAAATTTAACACTACTAGACAGTTTAGTGTTCTTCATGCCCTGTTTTGGGTCTGGCGGGGTTTTGAAAAGATCCTTTTCCTTCTCAGCTTACTACAGTGCGGAGACTGCTGTCTGAAAAGGCCACTCACGTGAACACTAGAGACGAGGACGAATATACCCCCCTTCACCGAGCGGCCTACAGCGGACACTTAGATGTGGTGCGGGAGCTGGTCACACAAGGGGCCGATGTCCACGCGGTGACTGTGGATGGCTGGACGCCGCTGCACAGTGCGTGTAAGTGGAATAACACCAGAGTGGCTTCCTTCTTACTCCAGCACGATGCCGACATCAACGCCCAAACAAAAGGCCTCTTAACCCCCTTACATCTCGCCGCCGGGAACAGGGACAGCAAAGATACGCTGGAGCTCCTCCTGATGAACCGCTACATCAAACCGGGTCTGAAGAACAACTTGGAAGAAACGGCCTTTGATATTGCCAGGCGGACGAGTATCTACCACTACCTCTTTGAAATTGTGGAAGGCTGCACAAATTCCTCGCCTCAGCCATAACATTTCTAATCATTTTCTGACGTTTCCAAGTACCAGTGCCTCCTTTGTGTGAGATAGGACAGATCCCCATGATACAAAGTTGACATCAAAAGTTTTGCAACGGAAATTCAGTGCTACACGTTCAAATGCCCTTCCCAGTGAAATGCCTAACCTTGGTGTCAAAATGTATTTGAAAGTTGTTTGGATATACCTTTACCGATCTATGTGGACTTTGTAATTTTTATCAGAAATAATTTTAACACGCTTATACTTTAAAAACTTGTAACGGGTCATCAGAAAAACTAATGATATTTTTGGTGCTGATCCAAGAGAAGTGTATTTTTAAATATCCCCCGCCCTGGGTCTTTGTGGAGTATTTAGTATATTGACGTGTATTTTTATAAGGTGAGGTAACTCAATTTAATTTAAAAATCTCAAATATACTGGTGCAGTTCAGCCGTCTCCTGCACATCACTACGGCCATTTGCTTTCATTTTAAACCATAAGAACTAACTTATTAGTGACTTGAATCGTCAGAAGTTTAAAAAAACATTAAGAAGGCTTAGATCTTTGTTTTTTAGACCGTAGACCATTTTCAGCAAAGTAGTTAGCGAAGGTGTTTAGCCCGTGAATGTAATGCACTGCCTCTGCGACCACAGTTCTCACAGTCCTGTGGACAGTCCTACCTCACCCTGGTCAACCCACACGATCCTTCTTCCATTGGTGAGTTGGCATGACCTTTTAAGACACGCACACAACTCTGCCTTGGTCCAAGAGATATACTGTATCTGCTCGCCAGCTGGTTTTACCTGTCTCATCCTGGTGTTCGGGGCACTGCTCAGATGGTCTCTCTAGATCACAGGAAATATCGATTTTCCAAGGGCCCCCTTTGTACGAATCGTACAAAGGCAGAGACAAGGGAAAAGGAATTCTAAGAGTGAAGGGACGATGATTATATTGGGGGTAGATGTAAGTGGCTCAGGCTTTAAAAAGCCACATTGTGTGGATGGTGACATAAGCATAAATAGAAATACTCAGAAAAAAATAAAACTTTTGAACAAAAATGGCACCAATTTTTTTTTTTTTAGCAGCACAGATCTGCCTTGGATCCATAACCTGTGTATTCATCAAGCATACACTGATTGCTGTCTCAGCCTCTCTAGCAGGAGTTTCCCACTGACTACCTAGCCTCTGACTATTCCCAAAGGATTTTCTCTTAACACCAGAACTGACATGCTATGGGAAGGAAACTAAATCAATGGGCCTTTTCTTCAGTTATATATTCACCAAAGTTTGTCTTTTTGAGCCAGCCCATGTGACCCAATCACCTTAGACTAAGTAATAATGTTACTTAAATATGTTGGGGGTTAAAAAAAATTAATCATCTCAGAAAAGTTAATGTATGAACTGAATCATGACAAACAGGATTCAAGAATTAGGAGCGCTTTAATTATTCTGTGATCTCTGGCTAGGAGATGCCTCAGATTTGGAGTACCTACCTACATGCCTATGACATGTAGTAGGCCTGGGGCACTTGGGTGGCTAGGTGGGTTAAACATCTGGTGATTTGGGCTCAGGTCATGATCTCAGAGAGGTGAGACTAAGCCCTGTGTTAGGCTCTGTGCTGGGCATGGAGCCTACTTAAAATTCTCCCTCCCTCTCTCTCTGCCCTTCTCCTCCCCCATATGTACTCTCTCTCTTTAAAAAAAAAAAAAAAAGTGGCCCAATTTAGGGATACCAAATGACAGGTACGGCTGACAGATTGTGACAGTAGAATAGGACCCCATCTACCCTAGCCGACTGCGAAACGAGTTGCCTGCTTACCTGAAAGTCATAGAGTCCATGAGTCCTTTCTTACTTTGGAATGAGTTGCACCCATGATTTTATGTAAGCTTTCCACATGAGTATGGGGCCAAAGAGACCTCCTTACTTAAGATCAGGAGCTGAGATGTGGCTCACTGCTCGGTTTCAGGCCCCAACATTCAACCAGAGGTAAGGAGCAAACTCCACATATAAGAGAAATCCCTTCCATCTTGGTGCAGAATCTGTATCATTTGCTTCCTTTGTGCTTTCCTTAAGAAAGTGTTTCCTACCCACAGAAGGCGTTCACTAATCATGCTATTGACTCTTACTTACCTGGACCTTCCATTTTGCTTTAAGAAGCAAAAAAAAGAAAAAACCAACTCAGTTTGCACACAAAATTCTCTAATCCGGGAGAGTTCATCCAAAGACTGTTTTTCCTAACTATGGGCTTAATTTTGATTAGCTTATATGCCCAAGGAAAGGTGACTTTGTCGTTCTTCAAGAAGTACATCATAATTCACAGGTTCACAATGAGTTGAAATGAGTTGGCTTTGCTCTTCTAAATCTTAAATATGCTTCTCCAGGGAGCTTTCTGACCCACTACCTACCACAGTAATGGGATTTAGAGTCTTTATTCCATGGATGTAAAAGCCTTCACTTATTTCTATTCATTGGCATCTATTGTGACAAAAATCCAAATGCCTCCATTTCTGGAAATACTTTATTCCATTTTCAAAGGTCCTTTTCAGGCATCAGAAGTCTCTGACAGAAGGAAAGAAACCCAAGGAATAAGAAAAAAAAAAAAAAGGCAAAAAGATTTTAGCAAATAATTAAAAAGGACTGAGAGGAAATGAGTTTCTGAGAGAAGATGTGTTTCCTATACCCAGGGCTGAGAAGCTGAGAGTGGCTTATTTTTTGTCCTGTATCATGCCTATCACCTGAGTTCCTCTTAACATTCATACCTAATTTTTCCCCCTTTCAGGATGAATCTTATTAATGTTGAGCAAATGGAATAAAAACACAAACATTCATATTTGGTTCATCACTGATGATCTAGTCTATGCTCAGGTACATCTAATAGCCATCATTATGAATTTAATGACATGGCCACGTTCGCCAGAGGATCTCAGAGGAGCAGGCTTTATAGGCTAGAAAATCCGCTTAATGAAATAAAAATAAAACCTAAAAGCAAACTGCTGCCTAATTTGCTTTTTTCCTTCTCTTCCTCTCCTATGCTCAGCCTTTCATCTCTGTCAGATGTAGTCTTTAAAAATTAGGCAAACTTCACTGGAGAGTTACGGTGAGCTGATATGGAGCACTGTCTCCTGAGCAGTCACTGGAGTTCTGATTTCAGACACAGATGACTTAAACGGAGGCAATTTTTAAGAATTAAAAAAAAAAAACAAAAAAAACAAAAAAAAAACCAGGGGGCTCCTGGGCGTCTCAGTTGGTTAAATGTCTGCCTTGGGTGTGGGATATGAGGTCCTGGGATGGGGCCCTGCATTGGGCTCCCTGCCCCCGGGGGGGGGGGTCCTGCTTCTCCCTCGCCCTCTCCCTCTCCCCTACCCCCTAATCAATCATGCTCTAGCTCTCAAATAAATAAAATCTTGAAAAAAACACACACAAGAAAGTGGACATGCCCTTCTTTAAAAAAATCAGGGGCCTAACAGGTATTTTCCAACCTCAATTTAATTATTCATGAAGAAAACGTATCCTGATTGAAGGGAACAACTCTAGGACCAAAACGCAGCTCTGTTGTGAGAATCATATTAAGACCAGATACAAAAATCACATCCTTCGAGGCACTTGCCAAAAAAAAGCACTAGAGTTCAGATTTGCTTTCACGTACTTTTGCATGTTTTTTTTAATGGGAAGATATGCAAAGCCTATAAGAAGAATCAAAAGGGAGTACAAGGTGTTGGGGTCTTCATCCATTCTCTTGATTTTGGACACAATGACAAGGTTTTGGGTTTCATCGAGAAGAGTAGTTGTATGTCAATTGTATGTCAGCGTTCCTCACATCATTGACTCTGGAGCCAAATAATTCTTTGTTGTGGGGAGCATCCTGTGTCTTGTAGGGTGTTAGGCAGCGTTCTTCGCCTTGACTTAGTAGGAGGCCAGAGGTACCTCCTGTTCCTTCCCTCCCCGTTGTGACAACTGGAAATGTGTCCAGTCATTGCTAAATGTTCCCTGCCATAGTAGGGCAGAAGAATTCATAATTTGGCTAGCCTCAAGGTTATTTTACTAGCATGTAATTAAATTGTATTTAATGTACATGTTTTCTTTATATTACAAATATTCACCAGTATACATTCAAAAATTAGATCATTGATTCCACTTCGAATTTTTAGTATTTTATTCATCAGACACTTTGAGTACATTCAAAAAATGGGATAAAACATACAATAAGAAAAAGAAAAGCCTTTGATTATAAGTATCAGTCATAAGAACAGCCTACCTCTTTCTCCCAGCTTTGGCTCCCAGATGAGGTTGTTTTCAGGGAAAGTCTAATTTCTGGGTATCATTGGGTATAATAATCAAATCCTGATTTTTAATAGGTTGCACCATTACAACTGTAAATTACTTCATTGATGGATAATATGTTATTAAGTTGATACACAGGCTTTTTACTTCTCAAAGGGGTAAGAAAAGCCAACACTTGCTGTCAGAGAAGACTGAAAGGAAGAGGGAGCTAACGGCTTTCAAGTGTAGGCAGCTGGGGAAGTAGCAGATAATCTCTTAATGTCATTATAGATCTAAAGTTTTAGTTTGGTCCTTAAATAGAAAAATAATATGGTATCATTTTTTTGGCAATTACTTTCACCTTAAGAATTAATTCCGGTGGCGCCTGGGTGGCTCAGTTGGTTGGGCGACTGCCTTCGGCTCAGGTCATGATCCCAGAGACCCGGGATCGAGCCCCACATCAGGTTCCCTGCTTGGCGGGAAGCCTGCTTCTCCCTCTCTCGCTCCCCCTGCTTGTGTTCCCTCTCTGGCTGTGTTTCTCTCTGTCAAATAAATAAATAATCTTAAAAAAAAAAAAAAGAATTAATTCCAAGATGAAGTGTATCAAAATCAATGTAAAAAAATTCACATCTGATCATCAGCCTTCTCTAATCATCTTTTATGTAATGCACAAATGATGTCGTCTCATCTACTCTCGTTTATAAAAGTTCTTACATGTCCAAGATGTGATACGCCAGATTACTGTGATAATATTAATAGCTAACAATTGAGTGCTTGCTGTGTGTCTTTTCTATGGACAGTCACTAACATTTTCTCATGTGAGCCCCATGATAACCTTTGATATGCCACTGTATAAATCTCTTGCTTGGCCTTACAGAGGTTAAGTAAATGACCCATTGTCATGAACTATGTTTCCAGAAAGCTCACATTCAAATACAGCTTTTCATCTGTGGTGTCCTTGAATCTTAATATCCATGTACTATCAAATAATTACAACAAAAATACCATTTTCTTTCAAATTATTTATTTACAGTAGTGTTTGGGAACATAAAAATCACCCTTCTTAGGAGCAAATTACATTTTATGGCATAAAACATTAAGCAGTTCCTAAGTCATAAGAGTCAAAGCAATTTTCAAAAAGAACAACAAAGTTGGGGGATTTATACAACCTGATTTCAAAACTTACTATGAAATGGCAGTATGAAGACAGTGTGGTATTGGACAGACATGTAGGTCAACAGGGAAAATGAGAATCTAGGAACAGATCCAGATATAAAGGGTCAATTAATTTTTGACAAAGGTGCCAAGTATTGTAGTAGGAGTTCTCTTAAAGAAGTGTGCTGTGTTCCATTTGGGGGAAAAATTGTGTGTGTGTGTGTGTGTGTGTGTGTGTGTGTATAAATCATTTATAGAGAGCAGAGCAGTGGTTGCCTGGCAACAGGGACAGAGTTGGATTGCAAAAGGGCAGGAAGAATCTTTTGGAAGAGACGGAACTGTTCTATATCTCGCATGGGGTGGTAGTTTTGCAGCTGCATTCAACTGCCTGAGTCACTGAGTTGTATTCTTTAAATGGAATGTAGGTTTTTTACTTAAGTTATACTTCAATACAGTTGATTTTTAAAGGTAGGGTATCCAGAAATGACTAGTTTCATCCTTGGGTTATTTTCCATAGCAAGCAGGGGCACACGGGAACCTCTTCACTGAATTCTAAGAGTTTAACTTTCCGGACGCTGCCGAGTCCTGTGAGTTATTAACAACAACAACAACAAAGAATGAGAAGAAGATTTCACTAATTCACTAGAATTTTACAATCCCAAGCAAAATGCCCTTCAGAACAGAAAGGAATGTTTTCTCCACTAAACAAGAGAGTAGGAAACAAAATAATTTCCCTAAAACAATTAGTCCATTTGACAGCATTCAACAAATCTGAAAAGATGGCTTAGTTACTAAAAGAAGGACTCTACTGGGTTTTTAAATAATTAGATGAGGACTGTTAGAATCTAGAATAGGAAGCCAAAAAGTAGCATCTCCTGAACATCCATTGCTTTATTCATTTTTTTTAAAGAGTTTATTTATTTGGGGAACCTGGGTGGCTCAGTTGGTTAAGCGACCGCCTTCGGCTCAGGTCATGATCCTGGAGACCCGGGATCGAGTCCCACATCGGGCTCCCTGCTCGGCGGGAAGCCTGCTTCTCCCTCTCTCACTCCCCCTGCTTGTGTTCCCTCTCTGGCTGTGTTTCTCTCTGTCAAATAAATAATAAAAAAATCTTAAAAAAAAAAAAAAAGAGTTTATTTATTTGACAGAGAGAGAGCACAAGTAGGCAGGTTGGTAGGCAGAATGAGAGAAGCAGGCTCTCCACGGAGTAGGGAGCCCAGTGCGGGGCTCCATTCCAGGTCCGTGGGATCATGACCCGAGATGAAGACAAATGCTTAATCCACTGAGCCACCCAGGCACTCCCCCATTGCTTTATTCAACTGCCCTGTTTACTAAGCAAAAGACTGACTAAGGTGACTTCTGGAGATATGTTTAAAATCTGTAAAATTAAACACAGCATGTGAAACTTAACCCATCTAGTTTTTTGTAATATACCATTAAGTAATACAGAGCAATATATTAACTCTGGTACTATTTTAAGGTTTTGTTTCTTTGCTAAAGATTGTATGGTTTTACATTAAATATATTTAACTTTTTACAAGAAAAAATTAGCATTGGGGTTTGCCTCCATCTAGTGGACATATTGGTCTTTTACATGTAATAGAAAAAAGTACAAGCATCCTGGTTTAGTCTATCATTTTTAGTTTTTTGGAATTAAAAAAAGGAAAGAAAAATGGTAAGCACAATTCCTAGATAAAATGGTATGTGCTATACCTATTTTCATCAGAAATCGATTCCTGAGAAGATTTGAGGCAGTACATAATTGAAAACACACATATAGGGGCACCTGGGTGGCTCAGTTGGCTAAGCGACTGCCTTCTGCTCAGGTCATGATCCTGGAGATGCGGGATTGAGTCCCACATTGGGCTCCCTGCTTAGTAGGAAGCCTGCTTCTCCCTCTCTCATTCGCCCTGCTTGTGTTCCCTCTCTGGCTGTGTTTCTCTCTGTCAAATAAATAAAATCTTAAAAAAAAATTAAAGTTCTTTTTAAAAAAGATTTTATTTATTTATTTGACAGAGAGAGAGATAACAAATAGGCAGAGAGGCAGGCAGAGAGAGAGGGGGAAACAGGCTCTCCACCAAGCAGAGAGCCTGATATGGGACTCGATCCTAGGACCCTGAGATCATGACCTGAGCTGAAGGCAGAGGCTTAACCCTCTGAGCCACCCAAGCATCCTATGCTCTAAAGTTTTATGACTGTGATGTTCAACCAGCAATTAGAAATGGGGGATTGGAGTCAGGACAAAGACTGAATCTGGAGATATTTTAAAGACCCCACAGCTTAAGGTAATAGTTAAAGTGCTGAAATTGAACAAAATAACAAAAAGAGAGAAAAGAACAAAGAGAGAACTTGAAGGAATATCTGCATTGATGAATTCGGAATTCTGGAAAGAATGGTGACAGCAATGGGGACATGACCATGAGAGAGAAGTACCCAGAAAGCCAAGAAAATGGACAGCTTTGGAAACCAAGAGGAGACTGTCAATAAAAATGGGGCATAAAACATTGTCAGATGCTATTATTATGTAAGCAATTGGAGACCACATATGAATTATCTTGTCAAGAAAATAGGCCAAGGAAAAGAAGTAGAATAATATAAACTTGGGATATTTACTATGGTCAAGGGAAGGATTTTATGTATTTTTGAACAATCGGTATAGGGATAGGGAAAGAAAAATCAATATACAGAAGATAGATAATAGAAATATGAAGGAGTTTCAAGTAGAAGGGAAACCTATAGAATGGGACAAAATATTTGCAAGTTATATATCTGATAAGGAATTAATATCCAGAATATGTAGATATTTGCCCATTTACATTTATTACATCAATAATCACAACAGCAAAGAAGTGAAAGCAACCCAAATGTCCACAAAGAGATGAATGTAGTATATATATAAAAAGGGAAAAAAAGAAATAAAATGTAGCATATACATGAAATAGACTATTATTAAGCCTGGGGCACCTGGGTGGCTCAGGAGGTTAAGTGTCCAACTCTTGATTTCAGCTCAGGTCGTGATCTCAGGGTCCTGGGATGGAGCCCCAAGTTGGACTCTGTGCGCAGCAAGGAGTCTACCTCAAGATTTCTGTTCCTCTCCCTCTGCCTCTCCCCTCCTCAAATAAATAAATAAATCTTTTTTAAAAAGAGTATTATTAAGCCTTTATAAAGAAGGTAATCCTGTCACATGTTACAACAGAGATGAACTTTGAGGACATTATGCTAAAGGAAATAAGCCAGTCACAAAAAGACCGCTACTATAATGACTCTACTTGTATGAGATATCTAAAGTATTCAAACTCATAGAAACAGAGAGTAGAATGGTTCTTGCCATGGGCTAGGAGAAAGTAGAAATAGGAAGCTGGTGTTCAATGGGTGCAGAGTTTTTTGTTTTGTGGAATGAAAATGTTCTAGGGCTCTGTTATACAGCAATGGAAAGATACTTAAAACTGGCTAAGGTGTAAATTACGAATGTTCATGATTGTTCAGATACCCTAAATGATTTCATAGATTGGTTTTACAAGTAAATGTTATAATACAAATTTATAAAATAAATATTAAAAAAAAATGTAAGTGGCTATTCGGTTAAGCATCTGACTCTTGATTTGCTCAGGTCATGATCTCAGCCTCCTGGGGCTGAGCCCTGCAGTGGCCTCTGAGCTCGGTGTGGACACTGCTCAGGATTCCCTTTCCCTCTCCCTCTGCTCCTCTCCCCATATGTCAACAATTATGTAACGGCTAAGTGGGGAGAAACGGAAGTTTATTAAACTATAAGTTTCTTAAACTGTCTCTATAAAGGGAGTGCATGAAAAGTTAAAAACATATACTGTAAAAACTAAAGCGATCACTAAAACAAAAAAAACCCCAAAGAATTATTGCTAACCTTCATAATAAAAACACTCAACTGATTGAGAAGAGGAGAACTTTGTCAACCTGATAAATGATATCCATAAAAAACCCAAACTAACATCATACACATAGTGGTAAAAGACTGAATGCTTTCCATCTAAGATCCAGTCAAGACAAGGATGTCTGTTCTCACCACTTCTATTAAACATTGTACTGGAGGTTCTAGTCAGGTCGATTAGGCAAGAAAATGAAATAAAAGGCCTCCGGATTGGAAAAGAAGTAAGAGTACCACTATTTGCAGACAATATGCTCTTGTATATAGAAAATCATAAGGAATTCACTGAAAAAACTATTAAGACTAATGAGTTCAGCAATATTCCAGGATATAAGATCAATATACAAGAAACCAGTTAATATTTCTTTTTTTTTAAGATTTATTTATTTATTTATTTGACAGAGCGAGACACAGTGAGAGAGGAAACAAGCAGGGGAAGTGGGAGAGGGAGAAGCAGGCTTCCTGCGAAGCAGGGAGCCCGATGCGGTGATGGATCCCAGGACCTTGGGATCATGACCTAAGCAGAAGGCAGATGCTTGATGACTGAGTCACCCAGGCACCCCATCAATTATGTTTCTAAAAGGACCAATGAGCAAACTGAAAATTAAGTTAAAAAAAACTTTATGTACAGAATCATGAGAAAGAATAAAATACTTTGGAATAAACAACAAAAGTGCAAAACTTTTGCTCTGAGAACTACAAAACATTATTGAAAGAAATTAAAGAAGCCCTTAGTAAATGGAAACACATCTTATATTCATGGATCAAAGCACTTACTATTAAGATGGTAACATTCTCCACACTGATCTATGGATTCAATGCAATCTCTTTCAAAATTTCAGGTAACTTCTTTACAAAAGTCAAAAGCTGATCCTAAAATTCATATGGAAAAACAAGGAACCCAGAAGAGTAAAAACAGTATTAAAAAAAAAACAGAATTGGAGGCCTCACACTTTTTTTATTTCAAAACTTACTAGAAAATGGTTAATCAAGACGTGGTACTGGCATAAGGAAAGACATATAGATCAATGGAGTAGAACTGAAAATCCAGAAATAAACCCTCACATTTATGGACCATTGACTTTTGACAGGGGTGTCAACCCAATTCAACGGAGGGGAAAAAAGCCTTTTCAACAAATGGTGCTGGGTTTATATCCACGGGCAAAATAACAAAGTTGGATCATAAATCACACTGTAATGTTAATGCAAAAATTAACTCAAAATGCTCAAAGACTTCAGTATAAGAGTGAAACTATAAAACTCTTGGAAAAAAGAATGTGGGGGAAAAAATCTTCATGATATTGGATTTGGAAGTGGTTTCTTGGATGTGATACCAAAGGCTAAATCATGAAATGGAAAAACAGATAAATGGGACTACATCAAAATTAAACCTTTTTAAAATCAAAGGACATTATCAATAAAATGAAGGGGCAGCCCATGCAATAGGAGAAAATATTTACAAGTCATACATCTGATAAGATATTAATATTCAAAATATATAAAGAACTGCTACAACTCAATAACAACAAAGAATCCAACAAGCAGTATACTTGAATAGACATCCCTTCAAAGAAGATATACAGAGACAAGCATATGAAAAGATGTTCAACATCACCGGTCATTGGAGAAATGCAAATCAAAACCACAAAGAGATACCACTTCACACTAACTAGGATAAGTGGCTATTATTTATTTTTATTTTTTTAAAAAGGAAAGTAACAAGTGTTGGTAGGGATGCAGAGAAATTGGAACCCTTGTACATTGCTGTTGGGAATGTAAAATGGTGTAACTACTTGAAAAAGTTTGATGGTTCCTTAAGAAGTTAAACATGAATTGCCATATGATCCAGCAATCCCATTTTTAGATATGTACTCAAAAGAATCGAAAGAAGAAACTCAAATAGATGACTTTATGTCAGTGTTCCTTGCAGCATTATTGGAAATTGGCAAAGGTAGAAACAACCCAAACATCCATCAACAGATGAATAAGAAAATGTGGTATATCCGTATAATGGAATACTGTTCAACCTTTAAAAAGAATGGAGTTCTTATATATGCTATGATATTGATGAACTTTAAAAACATTATGCTCAATGGAGCACCTGGATGGCTCAGTCTTAGGCATCAACTCTTGGTTTCGGCTCAGGTCGTGATCTCACGGATTGTGGGATGGAGCTCCCAGTCCAGCTCTGTGCTCAAGGGGGAGTCTGCTTGAAAGATTCTCTCCCTCTGCCTCTCCCCTGCTCTCTCTCTTAAATAAATAAATAAATAAATAAATAAATAAATAAGTCTTTAAAAAATATGCTAAGTGAAATAAGCCAGACACAAATGGTAAAATACTATATGATTTCACTCACATGGGATATCTAAAGTAGTCAAATTCATAGAGACAGGAACTAGAATAGAGGTTATCAGGGGATAGGAGAGGGGAAATTGGGAATTATTTAATGGGTACAGAGTTTCTATTTGGGAAAATGAAAAAGCTCTATAAATGGAGAGTGATAATGGCCATGTGACGCCGTGAGTATACTCAATGCCATTGAATTGTATGATACAAATGGTTAAATTTTATGTGTATTTTACCACAATAAACATAAAGCAGTTAGACCTCCAATTTCCCCATTCTGAGCAGCTAAATGGCTGACTCCCACCCCAGCAGAAGATTAGAGGTAATTCTCCAGGAGGAAGCCAAAGACAGGTCCTCTAGACTGGAAGGGACAAAGCACAGTTAAGGGCAGGACCACTATACAGAGCAGGGGAATTTCATGAATATTTACATTCATTATGTTGAGCCCTGACTTGACCTCTCCCTCTCACTTCCCAGGGCACTTCCAGCAGGAAGATTGGAGGATTCACTCCATGGAGAATCGGAGCAGTTCAAGGGCTAAGAACTTATAATACTGACATCAGGGATTCCATAACCCAATAGTCCACGCAGATCACCCATCAGCAAAACCCCCAGTTAATAACTCTCGCCATATATGCAGAATCATATGTTCCACTGCTAGATAAGGCAGGACAGTCAAGGACCTCCTGAAGATTGAGGAAAGCCACTGAGACCAAACAGGAATAGGTAACTTGGAGGAAGCTGCAACTATATAAGAAGAAAAGTACACTGGAAATGAAGTATATCATTAATATCCTTAGAGACATAAGATATTGTACCCATGAGGGGCGCCTGGGTGGCTCAGTTGGTTAAGCGACTGCCTTCAGCTCAGGTCATGATCCCAGAGACCCGGGATGGAGCCCCACATCGGGCTCCCTGCTCGGCGGGAAGCCTGCTTCTCCCTCTCTCACTCCCCCTGCTTGTGTTCCCTCTCTGGCTGTGTTTCTCTCTGTCAAATAAATAAAATCTTAAAAAAAAAAAAAGATATTGTGCCCATGATATAAGGCCAAGATGTCTTATAAAAAGGAATATTCAGAGAGCTCTGAGAAATTAAAAACATGATAGAAGTGAAAAATAGAATCTAGAAAATAATATTGAGGAATTCTCCTAGAAAATAGTGTAAAAATAGACATATAAGGTAGGAAAAATAGGTCAGAGTATTAGAAAACAAATCAGAAGCTCTAACATACAAATAACAGGAATTCCAGAAAGAACAGAGAAAACAAAGAAATTACAATAAAATAATTCAAGGCAAGTTCTCCAAATTGATGGACATGAATTTCTCGAGAAATGATCTGCTGAGTGTCCAGCAGAATGGATGAAAAACTTATCCATATTGAGATGTAGCCTCATGAAATTTGAGAACAGCAAGGACAAAGACATGATCTTGCACATTTCTATAAAGGAAAAAAGAAAAAGGGGCCTGTACCGGAGGCAGGGACTTGAATGGCAGCAGAAGTCTCTAAGGCAACCCTGGATGCCAAAAGACAATGGTACAATGACCTTAAAATTCTGAGGAAAAATCATTTCCAATCTAAAGTTCTTTACTTAGCCAAACTTCCATATTAGTGGAGAGTAAAATAAAGACACTTTCAAACCTATAAGGACTTGAACATCTTACGCCATTTCTTAAAAAGCTACTGGGGCTAGGGGCACCTGAGTGGCTCAGTTGGTTAAGTGACTGCCTTCGGCTCAGGTCATGATCCCAGAGACCCGGGATCGAGCCCCACATCGGGCTCCCTGCTCGGCGGGAAGCCTGCTTCTCCCTCTCTCACTCCCCCTGCTTGTGTTCCCTCTCTGGCTGTGTTTCTCTCTGTCAAATAAATAAAATCTTAAAAAAAAAAAAAAGACTTCACCAAAAAGGTGAGTATAGGAAGAAACAGAAAAGACGGGATACACAAATCTAGGGAACCAACGCATGAGAGAGCCATGGTGGCAAAGGGAAATAATCCCTAGATGAGAGTTATGGAACCACAGGTCTAGAGAGCAACCGGCCCAGCATGTTTTTGTTTTGTTTTGTTTTTAAATTTATTTGAGAGAGAAACAGCATATGCGAGAGAGTGCACAAGTCGGAGGGACAGAGGGAGAGAGAGAGAGAGAGAATCTGAAGCAGACTCCCCCTTGAGTGCAGAGCTGGATGCGGGGCTCAATCTCACCACCCTGAGATTGTGACCTGAGCTGAAACCAGGAATCCCATGCACTGAACCACCCATGCACTCCACCACAGGACTTTGTTAAAAAGATAAAATTGGCAGAATTCCTCACGGTTTAAACATATTAATAGATTTACGCAAGGAGGAAGAGTTTGGGAATTCATTAATGATAAGGACATTAAAAAACAAGCAAATTAAAAATGAAGACAGTTATTAACTCCAGAAAGCTAAAAGGTTATGCAGAAAGGAAAAGTGACCATAGGATATTATACAGCTCAGCTATGTAGTAATATAAATAGTTCTATTTAATAGAAGTAATATAAATGTTCTAGCCAGAAGTAGTAATATAAATGTTCTAGCCAGAATTTCAATTTATTTATATCAGGAATTTGAGGGGGCAGTTTATATATGTGAGATGAGAATAATGGAGAGCTAAATCCTTATCTTTCAAAGTAGGAAATCCACATGATACCTAAGATGAAAAACATAAAACATCAAAATAAACATTTTGTTACATGGTTGTAAATTATCAGCCAAGAGGGGTGAAAGTGGTTGCTTCTGGGATGAAATGGAGGCAGATGGGGTCCCTGTATTTGGTTCCAAGTTTGTAGAACTATGAGTATCTAAGATAATGCACACTTGCCTTCAGAAAATTAACATGCCATAATTTACTTTTTAATGATTGCAAAAAAAACAAAACAAACAACAAACAAAATACAAGAGTAACATCGTGCTCCAAATAAAGCCCTAGATTTTCCCACTTGCTACTCAAATCAAACTTTTCTGAATTTTTCTCACCTATAAAATTAGTTATTATATATAGATTGGAATAGCTCGTGAGTACAAAAGTGCTTGAAAACAGGAGTTGTTTAAAAACAACTTAATCTAAAAGCTTGGATCCTCACCATTCATTTCTTCGATCACGTCACGTGGAGCAGGGAGTGGGACATGAGCGCCACGCTGTGTGGAACTAGCGACCTTACCTTGAACTCACCTGTCCAGTACCCACTCTCACCCACCCCTGCCCGTGCCAGGGGGTGATCTGTTCTTGGGCCATGTGACCTCGGATAATTTCCTTAGCTTTTCCGAATCTCGTTTCCCTACCTGGGAATAGGAGAGCTGCTCCTCTGACGTTGGAGTGGGAAACAGCCGTGGGATTTGGCTGTTTCGGTCGGGAGGTGATCGCAGCTCCCTAACTTCAGCTCCATCCTGGGCGCGGGAGCCCTGGGGCCCGGGAGAGGCCGGCGTGGAGCGTCTGGGGAAGCGAGGATCCGCGGTCGCTATGGCAACCGGCGACGCCGGGCGTTCCCAGGCAGCCGGCGGCGGAGCGGAGGAGGCCAGCGCGTCCCGGGCTTCGAGGAAGACCTCCGCGGCATGAGGCGGGAGGAAGCGGTGGCGGTGACCGTGGTGGCGGCGCCCGAGGCTGGCGGCGACGGGAAGCAGCGTCGGCAGCCGGCCGGGCTGGGGTGCGGGGCGCGCGGGGAGCCCGGCGGCGGGGGCGGCCCCCAGGACTCCTGCAAACAGTGTGAGTTCCGGGTCGGCTCGCGCACCCTGCGCGCAGGGACCGGGGCGTGTGCAACGCGTGAAACAGGAACCGGGTGGAGGGACCCCGAGTGAGAGTGGGTGAAGGTGTTGGAGGGAGGGGGCAGCGCTGCTGTCCGGGCCTTCGCAAAAGGCCACCTGAGCCCAGGTAGGCCTCCAACCTGATAGGGAGTGACCTTGGCCTCCAAGGTGTTGGGGAAAAAAATGTGTGTGTGTGTGTGTGTGTGTGTGTGTGTGTGTGTGTGTGTGTTGTGTAATTATAAAAATCTGTACTATATAAATTTGAAATTTATATGTATTAAAATATAAAGTGCATAAACATCTATAACACTCCTATATAAATCATTATACATATGTACACACACATGGGGATCATTTTTGCCAATTCCTTCATTTTACAGGCCAGGAAACTGAGGTCGAGCCTAGAGGAAGGGAAGCGACTGGCCTCCCGTGACTCAGTCAATGCTGGAGAAGTACTTAAAATGCTACGCCTCACCTGTTCATCAGTTATTATGCCCCATGCTTCTAGAATCTCACAATTCCAGGCCACATGTTAACACACGGTTTCCTTCTTGGCCCTGGCAAGCACACAAACGACATTCGACATTCAAGTGAGTGAAGGCAGTTCAGGTCCGGAAGCTTGAGTCGGCTCCCGCCTCCGCGCCTGTCTGTATAGTGCCATGAATTTCTAGTTCACGGTCCCTTGTGCTCCTCGGGTTTTCAGGAAGTGCGAAGGAATGATGGTGGAGAAAGTAATAGGCCAAAGGGGAATGCCTGCAGTTTCTGGCCTTCTTGATTGCCTCTCTAGAGACCAGCCTCAGATTCTAGCAGCTCCCTCCCAGCTCTGGGGACCCCAGGAGGGAGGGGGGCTGAAGTGGCTCAGCTCCTCTGCCTCAGGGGGCCACACAGTCTGCTCCCAGGGACACCTCATTAAGGGGCAGAACAACCAGTGTCTCCTAGGAAAAGGACCTCCTCCCTCAGCATCAGCCCCAGTATGACTAGGATATCTCCTCATTTCTTTGATTATCAACAGCATGCAGAGGCCTTACCTAGAGCAAGTAAAAAAAAACCAGTATATTTACATAGTCAGTATATTTAAATACATCCTTACTCTGACTTCAAATTCTGTCTGGGAATTTTCCCATTAAAGATGTGAGAAAGGAGAGGTTCTTTAGTCCTGTGGAGTCCTGTAGGAATAGAATATGGGATTAATCATTCACTTGGCCAAATACTGAGTCCTTACTGAATGCCAGGCATTGGGCAAATTGTGGAGCAGTGAGGGATGAATTAAGGCATGTGTCTACACTTTGAGGACCTGAAAAAGTCAGGGTCATAGCATAGAGCACTCTTGCTTCAGCCTCCCAGAGAACCTCCTTTTAGGGCCTCAGCCTGAGTAGAGCCAAGCTATTCACAGCCACATGAAGTACCCATTCAATTGTCAAGTGTCTTGGAGGAGAGTCTTCTGTCTCTCTGTAGCTTCTACTATACACACAAATGAGATGTGGTCCCTTCCCAGTAAAACATCCTTAAATTGTATGAAGGTAGCTATTCAAACAGTCACCAAATCTTTCATAGATTTCAGGGTCATTTTTAAAATACTTTGTAACACTCTCCCCATGCTGGCTAATCTCTTCCAACATTCTCCAGTTGATTAAATCACTGAATCCAGTATTCTAGGTATGATCAGGTTAGGATAATGTGCTGGAACTATAACCTCCCTTGATCTGAATGTTCTACTTCTAGTAACTGAACCTAGAATCAATTAGCTGTTTTGGCAGGCACATTGTATTATAAATACATAAAACAAATGTTTTCAGTTCGACAAATGTTCCCCTTGTTGTCCAATTGAAAACATTTGATCCAGCCTTTTTCTCTTATTTATTCAGTTTAATTTGTTTCATTCTAAATACAAGTCATTATATTTATCCCCATCAGTACCATTCTGTGAATTTCAGCATTTCATTCCAGGTATAGAAGCAGCCCTTTGAGTCTTGAGTTGGCCATTCAGCAAGTTTATGCCATTCTCACAATCCGCAAGTAGGCAGTTCCTCCCTATATCCAAATTAGCAAACTAGGTGGCAGTTCCAACAGTTCCAAGGAGAGTCTCTGGACGTCCCTGACCTTCATTCCGTCTCTTCGTCTTTGTCGTGGGCATTCTGCCACCTACAAATACACTTTATCAAACCCTTTGCTGAGATGTCCATACGTTGTGGCTATGATATCGTCCTAATCTAGCTAGTTTAGTAACTTGGGTTTGGGAGAGTTAGGTAGGCATGGCTTTACATTTTTATGACTAGTTTTGTGATTTCTCGGAGTTACTCGCTCAACTATAAAATAAGAATAATTGTATCCGCCCATAGAGTGATTTTAAGAAAGAGAAATAATATATGTAACATGCTAATCATAGATGTGTGGTGGCATTCAATAAGTTATAGCAAGTGCTGTTAGCTCTTAAGAAAAGAAAGCAGTTTAGTCTGGAGTAGTACTGTTCTTAGTAGCTCTTAACACTTAGTGATCACTGTTCCTCATCATGTGTACTCACGGGCCATCTGCTGGCTAACCCCTTGGAAATGTCGGTGAAGATCAACCAGGCTGCTATGATAAGGTTGTACAGTTTTTCTTTTTTCCTTCTTTCCTTCTCTCATTTCTTCTTTCCGTCCTCCCTTCCTTCTTTCCACCTCTCTTCCCTCCCTCCCTTTCTTCCTTCCTTCCTTCCTCCTTTCCATCCTTTCTTCTTTCCTTCTTGAAATCAGGAAATTTGCCTATATTAAGCTCTTTACTATTCTAATTTTTCACAGTGCCTCAAAGCCTTTAGTGATTTCCTCTGTAAATTCTTGTAGCAGCTGGGCTGAAATTCATCAAGAGACTTGAACTTAGAGCAGGCGACCTCGTCTGATCTACCGAACTGTTACAGAATGTTCTTCCTTCGGAGCCATGTTTCTTAAACCCTTTTCGGCCTTAGGATCAGAGCTAAACCCTGCCACGCATTCATATGACTCCTAAGGTTTGGGAAACAAAAGTGAGATGCAGAAGGTATCTAATTCTACCTTGTTCATGTCTGAGGGTGTGTCTGAGTCTTCCTGACCAGGGGTGACCCAGGACAACTAGAGGCGGTGGTCTCTTACCCCATTTGGGCTGGTCTGTGCACAAGTAAAATCTATTCACTCATGTTCTACATTAGTTAGTCTGGGAAAGAGGACACACTTGCCTTTGTGAGTTTAAAGTCCCATCTGAAATATCTAACATGTTGGTTTGGTTAGGTTTTCCATGATTCCTTGCATTGAGCTTTTGAGTTTTAAGACTAGGACTACTGGTTCCCTGATATTCACAAGTCTGCATTGGCCAGATCCTGCTCTAGGACTCTGATGAACTGAGCAGAAAATATCCCTGCCCTATGGTATTGATGGTCTGATAAGGAAGACATATAGTCAAATAACAGTTACATAAATAATGGTGTATAAAGCAAATGAAGCCATATACAAATTGCGATGAATGAAATGAAAGAAAAGACGAGAGTCCTATGCAGAAAAAGTATCCGGGAACATTTCAGGATTGTAGAGTCAGGGAAAGGTTCGCCAAAAGCCTAGACTTGAAATTTGAGTAGAAGTCCAGAGACCAAGACAGAGTGGCTGACAGGAGAGAATGGGGAGACCATGTCAGGTAGCACAGAGCTGTGGGTGGTGAGCAGAAGAAATATTGCGAAGGTACTTAGAACAAATAAGCCAGTCCTCCACAATAGTAGTGGTGTCCTACAGGGCCAGGCTTAGAGGTGAGGAAAAAGGCGTATGTCCATAAGTAATTCACTACTACAATTCACATTTACCTCTCAAAACGATGATTAAATAAGACTGAGGTTGTCCTGTGTTATGTAGTTAGATTGTAGGCTCCATGGGCACATCTGTCTTGTTTATTGCTTGTCCTCTGTCCCTAGTCCAATGCCTGGCGCAGAGTAAGTCTTTTATAAGGATTTATCGGATAAATGAGTTTTCTTGAAGCTAAGGAAGGAAACTCTGTTTATTTCTTCCTAACACCAAAAAGAGGTATCTGAAACTTAACCATAAAAGTTTAGGAATTATGTAAAAGTGTAAAGACCCAATAGAGACAAAAAGGAATCTTTCCAAAATAGAGTCACAGGGAGAATCAGCTGCTGTTTGTATAGGGGGATGTGTCTTTTTAAGAAATAATTATTAGGTATAATGACTAGAAAGTTTGGCATAATTTATGATAAATAACCAATTTTATTAATGTCTTTGCAGGGAAGAAATTCTTGTATTCTGAGCCACATAAGAGAATTAAGGAAGTACTAGAAGAAGAACTTTATATTAAAAGAGATGAGTGCCACATTAAAAATCCACCTGCAGGTAATCTCAGTGACAAATGAAGTGTATTTCTGAAATGAATATGAAATTACCTATTCAATGGCAGAGTGATTATTTTATTTATTACAAAACCATGACTGTCAAAAGAAAAAGGGAGATACTTGGGCAAATTTTATAACTATTTTGCCCGTGTCCAAATAAGCTTATATTTGCAAAAAATTAGGTAAGTATCAGTATGTACATTGCTGGCCCACATTTTTGGCAGAGTTATTTCTATTTAATGAGAAGTAGAATTTTCCCCAAGAAAAGCACAATAACATCTTCAATCTTTATCAATATAGGTGTGACCAATAATGGTGGTCCACAAGGTTTTGATTTCATCAGAATTACTCAGGAACCCGTTAAAAGCATATTGCTAGGAACCATCTCTAGAGTCATTGGCTCAGTAGTTCTTGGGTAGGGGTTCAAGAATTTGAATTTCTACCAAGTTCCCCATAGGTGTTGGGGCTGATGGTCCACGGATTCAATTTAAAGATCACTGACCCAGAGTGTCTGGGTGGCTCAGTGGGTTAAAGCCTCTGCCTTCAGCTCAGGTCATGATCTCAGGCTCCTGGGATCAAGGCCCGCATTGGGTTCTCTGCTCAGCAGGGAGCCTGCTTCCTCCTCTCTCTCTGCCTGCCTCTCTGCCTACTTGTGACCTTTCTCTCTGTCAAATAAATAAATAAAATCTTAAAAAAAAAAAAGATCACTGACCCAGAAGAATTGAAGTCATTTACATAGGTCAAATCATCCAAGGATTTTATTGTATATACCTATAGTTTATGGGTTAGCTCTCTAGGCACTGATAGTTCATTTGAGAAAAGAGATGGTCTAAAAGCCTAGAATCCCTCACAGATTTTTTTTTAAATAGGCTCCATGCTGTGGAGCCCAACATAGGACTTGAACTCACAACCCTGCGACCTAGACCCAAACTGAAGTCCAGAGTCAGATGCGTAAATGACTGAGCCAGTATTCCACTAGTGGTTAGAAAAAAAATCTTAAGTCTTACACTATTCTATTCTGGGGTTACTTTCATTTATACGCTTATAGATATATAACTTATATACCAGTTAGATGGTGTGTTATTCTTATTGGATAAGTTTGATTGTAAGATAATCTAAGTGATTATAAAAATAGATTTTTCTAAGCAATCTTTTCAAATGTCCTTCATAGAAAATGGAAATGCTTGAGCTGCGTTTTCACAACCATCCACCAGAGGTCGCACACAGGTGCTCTTTCAGCCTAGAATATCTTTTAAAGGCCAGTAGCCTTTTTAAGGTTAAATTTTAAAGGGGCTTTACTTATGGATAACGAGCTACTAATTTTTTTCTTTTCCTGTTCTTAAAAAAAATTAAAACGGCTGGACTCCTTGTGTCGTTGGCCACACCAGGGATCCAGCCCCTGGAGGGGTGCCACGCCTCCTGCTTACTCTCTGGGCATTGGCATCTCCCGAGCCAGCCACTGAACTTCCTATTGCAGGATTTTCTATGACATACTCCTTTAAATATATGATGAGAGCTAGGGCTTCTCTTTCTGGGGAACACGGCTTATCACTTCCATGCAGAATTCTGCATAAAACTTTTACGGACTCATATGGCTGTGATGGCCTGTCTTCCTGGATGTTAGGGGTAAGTACACTAGACTGACTGTCTCCACTTCTCCACTTCCTGTTTACTCCTTCACCAGTGGCAAATAGGCTTTGGTTTCCATGAGCCCAGGGAACTGTTCTTTCCGGATGGTGAATGACCTTCCTCTTGAAGGTGAAATCCAATGATCTTGAAAGTCTAATACAATCCAGAAACTCATCAAACTCAACTTCTCTGTAGCATCTGATGTAATTGTTTACTCCTTCCCTTTGAGAACACTTTGTCAACTTGGCCTCCAGGTCAGCGCACTCCAGTCTCCTGGTTTTGCTGGTACGACTCCCTCTGCCTTTGCTGGCTCTCCCTCTTCATCTCTAAACTTTGGGGAGCTCAGTTACAGGCTCTTCTCTCCATCTAGATTCACTCCCTGAGTGATCACATGTAGCCCGGTGTGCTAATGACTCCAAAATTTGTATTGCTAGCCTCTGCTTTCCCTGTTGAATCCCAGAAGCCCAGTTAACGTCCCACCTGGATGTCTACTCGGCCTCTCGCACTGAACATGTCTGGACAGAGCTCTTATTCTATTCCACCCTTCCGCAGCTCTTCCCCGTCTCCGGAAATGGCATCACCACTCACCCCGCCGAACACCTGAAAGTCAAATCTTTTTTTTTTTAAAGATTGTATTTATTTATTTGACAGAGAGAAACACAGCCAGAGAGGGAACACAAGCAGGGGGAGTGAGAGAGGGAGAAGCAGGCTTCCCGCTGAGCAGGGAGCCCGATGTGGGGCTCGATCCTGGGTCTCCGGGATCATGACCTGAGCGAAGGCAGAGGCTTAATGACTGAGCCACCCAGGCACCCCACTCTCTAATCTTTTATACCACTTTCTTCTTTCTGCCTTTTTTAAAAATCACTCCCTTAGGTTATATATTTGTCTGTATACTTCTTTACTGATTATCTGTCCCACAAGAACAAAAGTTGCATGAGGACAGGGTCTTTATTTTGCTTACTACAAATCCTCACAAAAGCCACGTAATATAGATATTATGACCCCCATTTTACAGATGAGTAAACTGAGATTTTGAAAGGTTTCCACTGTCCAAGGTTAGGCATTAGGTGAGTGGCAAAACCAGATTCCAAACTCGGGTCTGACCCCAAATTTCCTTGGCTTTCTATGCACTATAGTGTTTCCATCAAATTCCATGGGTCCTGTTCTGCCCGTGGCTGGCTTGAGATTTCTGTACTACTTGACATAACTGATGGTTCCCTCCTTAAACCTTGTTTTTTCCTCAAATTTCTTGACATTAAAATGTCCTTATTCTTCTCTTCTCTGGATATTTCTTCTTATTCTCCTTTGAGAAATTCTTTTCACTCACCCTCATCCCAAATATCCATGTGTGTCACTCACAGTCTTCTGATCCTGTTTCATTGGTTTTCCCTGGATCATCTCAGCTATTCCCATTATTTTTTCCACTACCTCCCTGTGATGTGTCTCTGTCTGAAGTCTGTGTGTCCAGGCTCAGTTTCTCTTACTGGATGTTCCCTAAGTACTCAAGATCAACATGTCCAAAATGAAACTCACACCTCTCCTCGACTTACTCCTCCCTATACATCACCCATCCAAATGCATGACATGGTATAATGGCCAAGTCCAAAACCACAGAGCCATCCCCCATACCCACTCCGGATCACCATGTCTTGAATCTTATTAGGATGTCAGGGCTATCTTAGTCTGACTCAGGATCCCGAACCGTTGACCCCTCTACCAGACTCATCTGGCAACCAGAGAGATATACATATTTGTTCCACATTGTATTTTTAAAATATATGAACCAGTTGTCAACATTTAAAAAATGAGGACTTTATACATACAAATCTAGATTTCTAGATTATCTTGGGTGAAGACAGAGGGGAGGAAGAGAAAGAAAGATGTGACAGCCAAGTTGACATCCACATGTATCAGCAGGGACTGGAGTTGGCTTATGCTGCCGTGGGCGGCCTGCCCACTCTTTTACTCTTTCACTGCATGAAGGTCCCCAGCCAGGTGGGGCAGATCACAAACTATGTTTACACTTCCACTATAGACTTCCTCCTCTTGTGGTGAAAATAGGAAAGAAATGTGTCTCTCTGGTATCCATGTCTCCAACAAAAGTGGAAAAAAATAGAAGAGTAGGAGAACCAATTATTTCTTACCCCTGGCCTGCTTTACTTACATTACTTGCCTGGCATATATATATTGATTTTGTGACTATAGATAAACAATATATACTATTTCTTAGGTATACCCAAGTTTCTCTAAAGTCTAGGGACCCTAAGGTTTATGCATGTGTCTAAGCATATTTGTGCAGCAATGTATACATTAAATGGATTTGTTTGAATTTTTAAATGACCAAGTCCACATTGTCTCACAACAATTTGACTGATGAAAGTGAGATTTCAGTAAATGTCCAGATAGGATTTTCCCTCAACCATTGATAAAGCACCAAAACACTAGGCCCCGTAGCAAAATATGGGTTAACTTACCAAAGAGCTCATGCCATCTGTTATGAGGGGCTTTTGTCTGAAGTTAAGTAAGCAACTGAAATCTTCTTTGTGACTGAGCTAATGAAGGCAATTGTGGAAATGCCCAGACACACTGGACTTCAGTTCTTTCTGTGCCTTTCCCCTTTTCCTTGGGTTGAATGAAATAAGTAAAAAGTCTGAGATTAATTAATTAGCTTTTATGGATGTTTAACAGAGCAAACATTAATTTCTTCTGGGATATTTTTGTTTGGGTGGCATTAGGGGGCACAGGAAAAAGAGCTGTTCATCTTCTAGGACCTTCAGCTAAATGAGCTATCCAACGTGTTTTTGTGGTTGTGTTGGGGCAATGTTAATAAGAGCTGTGAAGACATTGACATGGCCAAGCTGTCCCGAGTGGTTGTTACCTAATACTTGGATCTTAGGGAATGGCATCAGTGACCATGGGGAAAATGGGCTGCCATGCCACTAAGCCCTCTCCTCTGGGATTTGGATTCCTTGCTGGCTCCTGATATAGAGATAGATGGGCTCAGTGAGAAGCACTGGAGACCGGGGTGAGAGGTAGGGGTAGGTGGAGGGTGTCTATATATATATATATATATATATATATATATATATATATATATATATAATGTATTATATATATAATGTATTATATGCATGTATGTATGTATATACACACAATGATGGTGATAATAATATTAATAATTAGTGCTATGATTAATTTTTTACACTTTTTACAAATTATCTCTTTCAGTCCTTACAACGACCCTGCACTCTTATTATTCCCATTTTGCAGACCTAGATGCTGAGGCTCAGGGAGGTATGGTGGCTTGCCCTAAGTCAGACAGTGCAATAGGCTTCTCAGAAGCTGACCTTAGCTGTTTGGCTCCACCGTCTCTTTTAAAACATAAGCTTCTATTTTCTGTGTGGAAAAAGATTTAAAATTGTATTGCTGGCAAATAGTATTCTCTTCAGTAGAAAAAAAGTTGTCACAGGGCTCCTGGGTGGCTCAGTTAGTTAAGTGACTGCCTTGGGTTCAGGTCATGCCCTGGAGTCCCAGGATCGAGCCCCGCTTCCGGCGGCGGGAAGCCTGCTCTCCCTCTCACTCCCTCTCTCCCTCTCACTCCCCCTGCATGTGTTCCCTCTCTAGCTGTGTTTCTCTCTGTCAAATAAATAAAATTAATTTTAAAAAAAGAAAGGTTGTCACCATCTTTTCCAGATTCTGCCTCAGTTAAATTCAAAATGAGGTAGAAGAGTCAGATAAGGACAGGGTCTGGGAGCTACTAAAAAAGTTTCTTATCATCCCAACCAACGACTGCCATTTTCCAACCAAATTTTCTGTCAGATGAGAATGGGATTTGGGACCACTTATGGAACTTTCTGGATAAGTAAGAATTTAGTTAACATCATCATTCACATATTCTTAGTGATTCCCTGATTTTCCCCTCCTTACAACTTCTTTAAAAAGAAGAGATAAACTTGTGAGAGTCATGCATTACCAGACTATTGCTTTCATTTTATCACTTATCTTAAAATTATTGCTACATTTCTAAGAACTTTTATAGAGGACTTTATGGAAATTATGTTTTAATTTATGTTTCAGATTGCAAGGGCTTTTATATTTTTCTGCTGAAACCTGCAGAGTGTCATGAAAAATTTGATCAGTAAAATTTACTAGTTTCGCTTATATAATATCACCTTTTCCGATGAATTTCAAAGTGTCCTGCCAAATCCATGACTGTGTGTCTATAGGTCCCTGCATGCATAAAAACTGAATCTTGAATCTGGTTTCTTTATCACATTTAATAACGATTTAGAAAATGTAAAACATCGCTCAGCAAGTGTGGATATATTTGTTATTCATTAATTCATTAAACAAAAATATGTGGCGTACCTACAGTATAAAAGGAATTTACGGGACGCCTGGGTGGCTCAGTTGGTTAAGCCACTGCCTTCGGCTCAGGTCATGATCCTGGAGACCTGGGATCGAGTCCCACATCGGGCTGCCTGCTCGGCAGGAAGCCTGCTTCTCCCTCTCTCACTCCCCCTGCTTGTGTTCCCTCTCTGGCTGTGTTTCTCTCTGTCAAATAAATAAAATCTTAAAAAAAAAAAAAAAAAAAAAGGAATTTACTAGGCATCAAAGGCATGTCAAGATAATTACAGAAGCTGGAAGTCACCAAAGATAAATTTAAATGACTTAAATTTTTCTTTCTTTGGTCAAATCTCTGACCACGTTTACACAAAGGAAACACAGATGACGTAGCTCTACGTGGGCGCTTCAAGCTTTCATGTTCATTACTCAGAGTCGGGGAGAGCTGATGGCAACAAAAATATTTTTGAAGGGTGAACTTACCTTCCCTGAACGACCAGGCCAGGTTTCCCCTGGCTAAAATTTCTGGCATAAAGTCATGGTTTAGTAACTTCACATTTCAGGATAAAAACACGCCTAGAAAGGTCCCTGAGTAGAAGGGGCTGGGTGCAGAGAAGGGAAGAGAGAAGAACCCCAGAAGATTCTGAGCTTCTAGAAGGGATTTAATTCCTTTCTCTTAGCTTCTTTCTTGTCCTGTTTTTTCCTTTTCAGGTTATGTGGCCACACTGTGGCCTCCTTGCCTCGCCTCCTTTCTTTGCCTTTCTTTCTCCTCCTAGAATGCACACGTCCAGAGTAGAGAGAGTTGGATTTCTCTCTAAAGAAGGTACTTCCGAGGACATTTGTGCTTCTTTCCAGACCTCTTTTTCTCCATTGGAACATAACACCTTCTGGAACTTCTCCACCCAAACATCAAATCAAATCAAAATAGCGCTGTTTTTTCCAGCAGCCTCTATTCCCAAGTACAGTAGATATTTATCCATAACTATATCATGCTTTTATTATTCTCATGCATTTCTGAGCATCTGCATTTATATTTGAGGCATTTCCCCTAATTAAGTTGTAAACTCCCAGATATTGCTAGATTCCAGATTGCATCAGAAAGAGCACAACTTGATTAGTGTAATTTTTCTATTCAATTCAATGTGGTTTTTCTACATAGTTCTGTCTCCTGATTTCGAGCTGTTTTCCATTTGCTAGAACTTCTCTCAATGTGGAACAAATCCAAATCCATTTCCTTGGTTTCTTACCAGGAGTGGTACACAGAAGGCATTTCATAAATATCTGCAGACTCCTAAATCAGAGAGTCTCTTATCCACAGGCTGGTGATTTGCTCTTTTCTGTCTCTAGACAGGATAGAAGAGAAAACTGGCTGGAAAGGTGGGGAAAGATTTGGGTTAGATATAAGGAACAGTTGAACTTTGTAAGGTTTTGACAAAGGGGGATTGTGGAGTCTTCCTTGAAGGTCATTGAGGGTGGGGGAAGGAATGACCTTGGCCAGATAACCTTCAGCTACTTGGTTCAGGAGTGGAGAGGGGGAGACAAGTATTGACGTCCTGCTTGGTAAGCCAGCTCATTGTGCCCTCCAGAAACAGAATCTGAGTCCACGCTTGGACAGGAAAATCATTGTCATTGTAAAAAATAATAGCTACTACTTACTGAGTGCAAAACACTTTAAATCCTTTTCATCCAAATCCTATAATAATTCTTCGAGCTAGATATTATCCCCATTTCAAAACTGAGAACACAGAGACAAGGGAGGTTCAATAACTTATCCAAAGCCATACAACTGGAAGGTGGTGAAGCAAAGACTGAAACCCAGATCCCCTCTGAACCCAAACATGGTCCTCCTAATCACTACACGGTACGGAATCCTTTAGGGAGGAATCAGATACTAGCATGGGTATCAGTAGATGGCCTCGGATCTCTGGAGAATATTTGGACATTATAATTTGCAGCTTCAGAAATGGTAAAAGCAGTGAATGTATGTATGTATGCATGTATTTAATTTTTTTGAAAAGATTTTGTTTATTTGACAGAGAGCACGCACAAGCAGGGGTAGCGGCAGGGAGGAGAAGCAGGCTCCCCACTGAGCAGGGAGCCTGATGTAGGGCTCTATCCCAGGACCCTGGGATCATGACCTGAGGTGAAGGCAGAGGCTTAACCAGCTGAGCCACCCAGGTGCCCCAAAACAACCTATTTAACTAACCCGAATAACGTAACTTGGGTCACAGTTTTCTATAGCACATATTTTCACCGAAAGCTTGTTGACTGATTCTCAAGAGCTAAATAAGTGCTTTTAAGATGTGGAGGACAATCCAACGCAAATAAAATAACTCAAAGAATACTTATTGAATGGTATCAGGATTTAAGACTACAACTTGCTTGGTATCGATGCATGGACATTGCGTCCCGAGTATTTGTCTATGGTGTTTTCCACGGAGCTTGTTTTCATTCAAGGGGTGATTAAATAGCATGTCATTCAGTCTTTTAGAAGGTTGTTGAAAGTATTAGCTAAATGAATATGGTAACTTTTGTTTATATTTTTATTATTTTTTTAAACTGAAATGAATTTTAAAATGAAGACAGCGTTTTGCAAATTTTTCGCTCAAAAGGGTATCTCTGAGGAAATCAGCGTTACACTTTTGAGAGATGAAATGTTACAGCTTGTACACCAAAATTAAAAAATTAAATTAAAAAATGAAATGGTTACCAAGGTAATGCAGGTTAGAGGATCAAAGGTGAAAGGCCACACATTATTAAAAAGAAATCCAAAAGGACAGCTGCATCATGATCTCTCATTAGTGTTCCAACGGTGCCTCTCTTTGGGTAAATTTGAACATTTCAGCAGACATTCAAGCAGCTTTTTTGGTGAAAAGATGTTTTACATGCCTACTGTTGCTGTTCCCACGATCATCTTGTAGAGGTGGCAGGTGTTGAGAACACAGTAGGTGCTAGCTCCGCAGATCATGATAAAGTCCAGTGTTGACCGCCTCCCAAAGAGGAACCGAGGACACTCAGGACAATGCAAATCACACAGCGAGGTTCATTTCCAGCTGGCTGGGGTCCAAGCATCTGCCCTGCACAGCGGGTTTCAGCAAGGACCCCAATGCAAGGGTCTAGGGGTTTATGTGCCTTTCAGACAGCAAGCATGAGTCACACAGTTCAAGTCAACCGCCCATTCTTAGTTTGCATCTAAATACCTCCCCGGGACCCTCCCCTATGGGAGATTAAGGGGTTTAACTGGTTGGGCTTCTCCCCCAACCTGGCTCGCCTTTGTTTTCCAGGGGCCATTTATCCATAACACCTGGAGCTGTTTTTATGAGTAAACAGGATGGCGGCTTGGATTCCAAAACTGGACCTTACAAACACACTTTGAGAAACGCTCTTCCCGCTTGTTTTCAGCAGCCAAATTCCCTTCCGTGCGCCACATCCTCCTCCTCCTCCTCCTCGTGACTGGGACCCTGAGCACACGCCTGTTATATTTCTTTGCAAATATTTGTATTTCAAGGAATTAAGTCAGAATTAGATAGTGCTCCCTGCATGAAGCGTCTGTATTAACTGTTTATTTCTAATCCTTTTGTGTTATGATATATATGTTTCTATCTTGACTTTTCCTCTGTGTCTTCAGGGACGGACTAAATGATCTAATAGCACTGTAGAGGTTTAACTGCCTATGGAAATAACTGACTGACTGAAATGGAATAAAAGATTAAACAAATGCTAAAGACCTTGGGTGGTTTGATTAATCCAACAAAATAAACCTCTACCCAAATGACTGAAAAGATAATCCCTCAGTAAATGCTTCTAAAAGACATTGTGCTATAAAGGAACTCAGCTAATAATTGTCATCTTGCTTCCAAAAATATTGACAGTGGCCCTGGAAGGGATTTGGAGCATTAAAAGGAACCTCCCTGTGGGCGACTTGAAGCTGGGACCACCGAGCAGGAACAGTTTGCTGCCACAAGCTAAGTACTATTCGAGGCACGGAGGGCTGAGAAGTAAGATCCTGATTCTCTCGACTCCTACCTGTGCGCTGATTAGCCCACACCCCAGTGATGTATGCTTTATTTCAAGTTCTCAATCAAGAT
>PITA01016777.1:0-45431 GCA_004023965.1 Spilogale gracilis
GGGGGGGGGGGGGGGGGGGGGGCTTGAACAGTGAAGGAACAGAATTTCAAAGTCTCGGCTGCAAAAGGAGCTCAATCCTAACAGCACCAATAGAGAGTACTTTTCCTGGTAAAGTGAAAGTTTTTATGCAAATCACGCCCTGCTCCATTCTGCTCACTATTGAACTTGAATCACACAGAGCATGCGTGCAAACAGCAGCCACCTAACCCTCCCCGCAAGCTGCCTCTGGCTTCCTTCCTGCACACGCGGAGAGTGGAAGCCCCGTGGGGCCGGGTCACCTCCCTCTTCCGCCAGCAGGAAGGCGTCCGCCAGGAGGCCAACGGCCCAATGGGAACGTCCGCAGGATACGGGTCTGCAGCGCAGCCTCCGGTTAAATTTTTAAAAGATGCCACAGGAGTCACCCATGAGACTGAGCTCCTCAGAAAGACAAGAGGGGAAAAAGAACACATGAGTCGTGTTCACTCAGAGGACTGCATCTGATTTCACCAGGAAACAAACGGTTTTCTTGTTTTAAATCTTGGCCTTCTGTCTCAACTCTACAACTGGAAAAATACTTAATTTCGTCATATCATCTCTCAGAGCCCCACAAGCTCATCTGTCAGCAACGCGTTGCTGTGAACGGGCTTCAGAGGCCGAGGCGGGAGCGGGGGCGGGGGGTGTTCACGGGGATGGAGTTCCAACGGGGGCAGGTGGGAAAGGTCTGGAGACAGAGGGTGGGAATGACTGCGGGAGCCTCCGAACGCTCTCTACCGCACCCAACGGGACACCTGGCAGTGATTAAAATGGTAAAGTTTATGTCATTAACCTTACTACAGTTAAAAAAAAAAAAACCTTCATTATTATCTGCTGACATAAGAAGCGATCACATTTATAAAAAGTCTGGCCCTGAACTATCAAAGAGCTCAGCTGCTCTCCCGCACCCCATCCGAACACCGGACAACATCCCGCCATGAAATGATCCGAAAACAATATTTCTACGAGCCTCGATCTGGTAGCATAAAAAGGTGGGGTCCCAGAAGTTCACTGGCTCCTTCTCTCAGCCATAAGCATCTGAGAGACTCCTGATCAGGGCTCAGTGCTGCTCTGAGAAAAGGGGGAGGAAGGAGGCGTGACAGGTGCTGTGGGCATCCGGCCCCCCGGGAAACGGCTGCCTGAGCGTGGGCGCCAGCCGGCAGCAACGTCCACACAGACGGGATCCGTTTCCTAGGGAGGCGCCTGCTGCCCACACATGCTCCACAGCCCTGTTCCACACGCAGTACAGCAGCGGGACAGCTGCACACTCTCGGCGTGAAGGAAAACAAACCTCTTCCCAGACAGGCTTGGATTAAACACACGCGTATCTGGGCCTCTTCCAGTCTTCCGCTGGAAAATAAGGGAGCTCAACCAGACGGTCCCCACGTCGTGTACCCCATTTGCCGTTTTGAGGATTCAGGAGAAGTTCTGAACACACACACAGGGCACACCCCCACGCTCCTGTGGGCCCTTGAAGGGCACCGTTGGCCACGCTGAAGGGCCACGTGACGAGCCATCAGCATTTTCCACTGCACAAGTCGAGAACTCAGGGAAGCATAGAAACAAACACCGTCTCCAACAGGTGAACATTTAGTTTAATTCAAAGAAGGTGAGAACGAGGGCCAGCTATTAGACCACGGGTGTAAAGTCTCAGCTACCAAGAGCGGGTCTGAGAGATCCTCGGGCAGGAGATGGTTAGTGGTGGTTGCATGAAGACTGCTGGAGACTAAAAGGGAGAAAAAGGTCAAAGATAACCCATCTTTTGGAGTCTGCAAAACCGATCGCTGTAAGAAGAGGCCGCCTACATTCTATGGCGAGCACCAACAAGGCAAGAGGGAAGAGCGATTCAAGGGGAGAAGGCCTGCTGGGAGTGTCATTCATCCTACATCCTTCAGCCACTCTCAGCACCGTGGCCAGGACTTCCCTCGGGCCCGTCATGACGGGCCCCTGCAGCCTCACCGGCAGACCCTGCCCGAATGCCATCCCCCGGCACCCAGAGCCGCGTGTCCCACTCCAGGGGGCCCGTGTCTTCCTCCGTGGGCCCTCCCACCCTGGCCATGCCATCCTCAGCCCAGCACACGCAGATCCTCCCGAAGGCCGACCTCCAACAGCCAGTTCCCCAGCAGCACCGAATCTGCCTGACGACCGAAAACTCTCGGAAAAATATTGTCGAACCGTCGTCACCAGTCTCTGCTTCCCTGACTTGCTAAAGTGACAGACGTTCTGTTTCCTCCGCATCACGCCCTGACGGATGTCTACAAACTGCTCACCACTGAGGATCAACGGAAGGTCCCTCCACAGTGCCCCGTACGGAGACCCGCCAGCCCGCTGCACGTTCACCAAGAGTGGGCCTTCTTCTGTAAATGCTTACACCTCTTTCTCCAGTGACTCTTTAATCTCATCAGTCATCACATAAATAAGCCAGGGAAATGTCGAGAGCAAGAGGAGAGCTGACGAGCCGCAGACACGGCTCTCTCTAGAAAGCTTTGCTCAGGAGGCACCTGGCTGCCTCAGCGGGTAGAGCATGTGAGTCTTCGTCTCGGTGTCGTGAGGTCAAGCCCCGTGTTGAGTACAGAACTAACGTGAAAATAAAATATTGAAAAAAAAAAAGGAAAGCGGGATGCCTGGTGGCTCACTGGGTGAAGCACCTGCCTTTGGCTCGGGCCATGATCCCAGCTCTCACGCAGGGCACAGAGCCACAAGGCCCCTGCTCTAAGCACTCGTGGTCTCCCCGGTTACTGCACCGGCACCACCGTGACAGCGTCTGCAGCCCAGAGACGTACACGCACCGTGCCCTGTCACACCAGGACGTGGCAGAGGTGGTGGTGACGGCTGTGCTCAGAGTCCCACAGCCTCCTGGGACCCGGCTCAAGAGTAGGCTGCCAGTTCCCAACACAGCCTTCCCTCTCCCTTGGGGTAGGCCCGCCTCGGTTTTGCCCACCACCCAAGCAGCATTGTTGAGGAAAGACTGCATTTGGATCCAAAGAACCTGTGACAACTTCTGCCTTGTCCTGCCTATCGTATGATCTTGAGCAAATCTTGTATATCCTCTGATCCTCAGCTGCCTTGTCTGCAAACTGGATATGTGTACCCTTCACATGGAGGGGCTCTGTAGTCCGAGCTGTGAGGATTCAATGACATTACAAGTGAAAAAGTAACGAGTGTGGTGTGTGACATGCGGTAGGGACCCCGTGAGGGCTCATGTCCTCTGCCCCCCCTAAAATGATAAGTAACAGGTGCGCACCAGACACCAGCCCCGTGCTGGAGTGCAGGCAGAGCTGGAGATAAAGGGGACCCGGCCCAGCTCTCCTGTAGTCCTGGCCCCAGGGTGAGATGAAGAAATGACTCATACAGGGGGCACCTGGGGGGCTCAGTCAGTAAGCATCTGCCTCTGCCTTCAGCTCAGGTCATGATCCCAGTGTCCTGGGACCGAGCCCCGCATCAGGCTCCCTGCTCAACGGGGAGTCTGCTTCAACCTCTCCCTCTGCCACTCCCCCTGCTCTCTCTCTCTCACATGGTGTGCTCTCTAATAAATAAATAAAATATTTTTCAAAAAAATGACTCGTATAGAAAGCAAATGTGACAAAGAGAATGGCCAAGTCACAAGATGCTGATTCTGAATGAAAGTCCGATTTTCCTGAGTAAGCAAATGAGCCGACAGCCGAAGGCAGAGAAAGCGAAACGGCACACGTGAACATCCCAAGACAGCAAGGTGGGAAAAGAACTCCCAGATGCATTCTGAATCATCACATGACATAAAACATGCATCTCCGGAACGCATGTGTCTGTCTTATCCCAGAAGAAGAAGTACAACGAAGATTAAAGGTGCAGACTACAGAATTCAAATCCAGAGTCCGCGCAGAGAGAGGGTCAAGTCCCCACATTCTATGCCACTGTTGTGCCTGCTAAAGCCTCTGAAAAAGAAACGACCTGACTTGAGAACAGATTTCCACAAACCCATAGCTCTGGCCATTTTTAAGGAGACACCAGCCTCCTGCTTGGCTATTACCAGCAGCCCTAGAAACCCACCCAGAGGAGAGTCTAGCCAGAGAAGGCCTCCTCATCACCCGCCCCGAACCCCGGCGGCCCCACTGCGACGGCAGGACCGCACACTCACCAGCCACGGCTGAGGGATCTCCGGCAACGGCATCTGCGGAGGCGCCGGCAGGCTGCTGGGGGTCTCTTGCCTCTGAGCATGGTCCTTCACTTCAAAACCTGCAAGCATCGACCAAAACCAGAGAGCGTGAGGAGGAGGAGGGTGTGGGCGGTATCCCTCGCTGCTGAAACAATATCTGTTTCCTCTAAGGCTGTACAGCAATCCTGTTATTCTTCTCCAGGTGGGGGATCTACGGCTGGAAAGAAAAGAGGTTACAGAACGAATCCAAACATTAGCAGGTGGAAATGGAGGAGCTGGCAGCGAAGCCCACGTCCGTCCCGTGCCTCGCGGCCTCGCAAAGGCGAGCTGCTTGCTCTGCGCTGGCACGGCTCCGTAGGCACCCACGGGCTCGGGCAGGCGCCCTCTTCAAGTCCGCTACTGGGACGCACTCCTGGCTGGCTTAAGCTCCATCTCTTGGTGCAGCCGTGTTCCAGTTGGGAAGACAAGTTTGTACCCAAATAACTCGGGAAATGTGGTGAGCAGTGGCTTCAAAAGCAGGGAAGGGAGGAACCAGCTTTAATCTGGGCGCAGGGCTCTTTCCAGACCAGCGCCGGAAAGACCCACAAGGACCACCGCCAACAACGGTCCCCTGTCCTGGGTCACGCGTGGGGCTCAGGCAGGGAAAGGGCTATGAGGACACAGAGCCTGACCGCCAGAAGTGCAGTGAGGAACTGGGGCAGAGAACTGGGCACAGTAAAAAAAGGAAAGAAGGTAAAAAAAGAACAAATGGGAATTCTATACCACGAAAACCATTCAGCGATGGGCACAAGGCTAATGAAGCTCAGGGGAGAATGAGTGAGTTGGAAAGCACTGGAAGGCACGGGTAGAGAGACAGAGGATAGAAACCCGGCGAGCAGAGGAAGAGGGAAGGGCGCCAGGGAAAGCCAATGGCAGGCCCTGAGGCCAGAGGCCGAGCGCCCTGGTGCGTCCGGACCAGCCGAGCAAAGGGCAGGGGCGCCCCTCTACTAATACGAGCAATGGGAGAAAGGAACAGTCATGGGGACTGAGGGTTTACCGCGGGCCGGGCACTGTTTGGAGGCCTCTTCTGTCCTCTCGTCCAACCCCATCCACCCCCCAGGACGTCCCTCTGAGGCGGAAGCTCCAGGGGGAGGGGGAACAGACAGAGATGAAGCTTCTAGAACACAGTAACCCACTAGTCCATCAGGTCCTGAAATGCTTTGCCCTCCTGCGCTTGGAGACCACCACCACGTGACACGTGGGGAGACCCCTCAGGGACAGTGTGACAAATAAATACGTTAACGTGCAGATGGCTGTGTCTGAGAAAGATGGTGGATTAAGGAAAAAGAGCCGACGCACCTTTGGACGATTGTACCCTCAGCAGGATGTCAGTGATCACTGCCTTCTTCTCCCTGACGGTTGACGTTAGGTATTCATGGTCCAGGAGCTCAAGAAAGAGACGGAGTTCAACGATTAACTCTTCCATTGCTGCCAATGAAGGAGAGGGAAGGGGGCTGTTAGACCCAGTGAGGGGCAAATGCCACAATAAAAATGCATGTCATTTTAGCTTCACGGGTTACGGTATTCTAGTATGAAGAGGTTTGCCGAAGCCAGGTCAACTAAGATTCAGGCATGATCTGGACAAACTCACTGCTCCTTTCCTTTTGCTCTGAGTCAGTAATTTTCTAGGAGAAATCTAGGAGAAGCTCCAGTCATCTAGGAGAAGCTCCAGTCATCTAGGAGAAGTTCCAGTCATCTAGGAGAAACTCCAAGCCATGCTGCCAACAGAAGGAGTCATGACCCAAAAGCCTGACATCATCACGGTGTCAACTGCATGCTATTAAATTTCAATGCCGAGGAGGAAATGGGAGTTTAAAACGCCAAATAGTTTTCGCATAACCACCAGGACGTGGTTTCGGAAACTCAACCCTCCACCCCTGCCTTTGCAGGGCTGGGTCTGCCCCTAGGAAGGCTGGGAGCATGTTTGTGCGGTGACGACAAAGACGCCGGGACTGAGGAGAACAGGGGTGCAGACTCCTGACGATGTCTTTTCTTTCTAGGATCACGGCCAACTCGAGACCTGATCACACGGCTGGCATCAACAATTTGCAAAGCACGATGTGAACATTCCAGGGAGTCCCGAAGCCCTTTTTGGGCGTGCAGGAGGCCCAGCTCTTTTCCTAACACTGAAGCATTATTCTCCTTTTCCTGTGTCAACAGTGCAAAGGCAAAGGGGGTTAGGGCTAGCTTCTCAGCACCCACCTAGGCAGCGACACCAGATGAAACTAGCGGTCACCGTATTCCTCACCACGCACTTATGGGGAAAAAAAATCACTGCCACTTGAGAGTGACTTTGATGCAGCGGTACAAATCACTGCTTTTATTCCTTCTCAGTGCTGGATGAGATGCTGTTCTGGGGCCCGGTGTGACCACAGGGGAAGGATGCAAACAGCCCGTCTCCTACCACCTGAAGGACCACGGCCGTCAGAAGAAAAGCATGTGCGTGCTGCGTGATGCACGAGTCACCCGGGGCTGCTTTTCCCGTGCGGCACCGAGGAGGAGATGACCCACTACATTCAAGGACGTGGACCGAGCGTGTAGGACTGACATCTTCCCAGCGGGGAGCAAAGTGATCTGACAATGTCAGGGTGAACAAGGACAGCCTTGGTTGCCATCGATAGACTCTGAGCTTCCAAGGGGAAGTGAGAATTTCGAACACTTGTACCCACCCCCCCTACCCCCCGTGAGCATGAGAGCTTCTCAGCAGAGACTTTCCGGATCAGATGGGGACACTGGCCCACAGGTTCCTCTGATCCGGTATAATGCAGTACGTCAGCATCAGAAGCTCTGAACCTCTCTGAGAACAGTGAGTGAGGACACAAAATCGCACACAGCAAGGATCTAACACACAAAACAAGCAGAGATATCTGAATGTAACAGAGGATGAAGTGCTCTATGAGTCAGCTTCAGATCCCACATTGCAACTAAACTTTAAGAAACTACCCCTTGCCAGGTTTTGGTGTAGGATCAAAGAACACTGACAGTTCTCTGAAGAGGCACTGAAGTATTCTTCTCTGACTACGTATCTGTGCGAGCCAGATTTTCTTTTTGTGCTTCCTCTAAAACAACGCTCTACAATAACGTGATGCAGAAATAGATACGAGAATCCAGCCGGCTTTTACGGGAGAGGCTTGCAGAAATAGAAAACACACCACGCTCTCACAAATCAGCTTCTTTCAGTAGATGCAGTTACTTTTCATAAATAAGTTTTTAATGAATTAATAAATACCTTAAAAATCTGATACTTTTCGATTCCAATATGATAAATACATACAGATACACCCACATAAATAAGAGTTCTTTGAAATGTTCAATATATATTTTGAGACCAGAAAGTCCTAAGCAGAAAAGTTCAGTGTGTGCGATTCTTTCCAAGTCTACAACACTTCAGAGGTCGTGCTGCTGTCACTACCTACGCTCTTGTAATTTTAGGTAAGTCTAGGGTAGAGAAATGGCACATGGGTCCAAAGTAGGCAGGGTGTATCCCTGAGCTATTTACTTGTCCTAACTAAAAGTTCCCTCTATGAGGGTGCCTGGGGGGGCTCAGTGGGTTGAGGCTCTGCCTTCAGCTCAGGTCGTGATCTCAGGGTCCTGGAATCGAGGCCCGTGTCAAGCTTTCTGCTCAGCGGGGAGCCTGTTTCCTCCTCTCTCTCTGCCTGCCTCTCTGCCTACTTGTGATCTCTCTCTGTCAAATACATAAAATCTTTAAAAAAGTAAAAAAAATAAAAGTTCCCTCTATGAAATGAAGAGGGTGGATTAAATAAGTCTTCAAGGTCCTTTTCTTAGTAAGACAACTTCTTGATGATTCTAAGGGGGAAACAAGCTCATCTGCACTTTAAGAACGAAGCGCTGCCAGCATTATTCATAACAGAAGGTGGAAACAACCCGCACGTCCGCTGGTGAACGGCCGGGTAAGGCGACGTGGGCTTATGCGCCATAGGCTGCTACTCAGCCTTGAGCAGGAAGGGGGTTGTGACACCTGCCACGACACGGCAGACCTTGAGGACATCGTGCTGAGTGAAGCCAGCTGGTCACGAAGGGACAATACTGTCTGACTCCACCTATACGAGGAACTTAGCGTCCTCGAGATCATCGAGACAGAAAGTGCAGCAGTGTCTGCCAGGGGCCAGGAGGGAGAATGGGGAGTTCGTGATCCCCGGCTGCTTTCAGTTTGGGGAGCTAAGTTGCAGCTGGGGAAGGTGAAGCAGCCCCGGACGGAAGGTGGTGCCGGCCACAAGCCAGCGCGACTGCGCTGAATGACACTGAATTGTACATTTGAGAAGCATGAAAATGGCCGATTTTATAAAACATATATTGTACCACTATAAAAAATAACCTCGTCCAAAACTCAAAGGGCGGCCACTACAAAAATGTGGAAAATGTTTTTGAGCCTTTGTGAAACTCACAGCAGCCCATCTTCATTCATGCATTTTCTTATCAAAAAAGCCTCTCTTGGGGGCGTCTGGGTGGCTCAGTTGGTTAAGCGACTGCCTTCGGCTCAGGTCATGATCCCGGACACCCGGGATCGAGCCCCACATCAGGCTCCCTGCTCGGCGGGAAGCCTGCTTCTCCCTCTCTCACTCCCCCTGCTTGTGTTCCCTCTCTGGCTGTGTTTCTCTCTGTCAAATAAATAAACAAAATCTTCAAAAAAAAAAAAAAAGAAGCCTGTCTTGTATAAAGCCCAGTTACATTTATCCTGAAAGGTTCCACTTAGGAGCCAGCTTGCAAAATCAGGATGTCTGAAGAGGACCCTGGACTGAGTGTGTCCTGTCTCTGTCCTGGGCTCCCCAGCAGAGTTCCCACGGAGGACTCATGCAGACCTGTTCCAGCCGGGAGTCTGCCGTCACCTCAGTGGAGGACACCTGCCCGGCCATTCTCTGCAGCTCAGAGACCAGCGCCTTCGGGCACGGGTGGCTGCCGGGCAGCCAGAGCTACAGGGCCTGCAGCCTCCTCCTGCTCCCAGGTTATAACTCTCTGAGCCACCCTAAGCCGAGCTGGCCGGTCCAGTGCTCCCTCTGAAGGAGTTTGCCTGGGACCGGGAACTCGTGGGCAGTTGGGATCTCCAGAGCTGCAGACACGGAGACACCGGAGCCACGACTGAGCACGTACGTGCCGGAGCGTGGAGCTGGTCCCAGGGGAGGAAAGGACCCGGTTATCAGCACGCGGTGGAGCACAGGCAGACCTGCTCAGACGCCAGAGACAGGGGAGCGGGGGAGAGGAGCACACAGACAGGCACTGACGGGCTTCCCCAGACCCTCCTGGGCTCCCCTCAGTCACCTGTGCGCTCAAACTACACAGCATCCCCGCGCTGTTTTAATAAATGTTCAATCCACTGATTCTTAGTACACTGCCCCATATGGTTTTCTTTTCACTAAAACCTCAGACCAAGCCCACGAAGCAGAGGCAGCTCTCCCCACTGCTGGGTGCAGGACCTCCCATATCAGAGAGCACGCTTGCCAGAGAAGTTACTCCGTTTCAGGATCTGTGGGTCAGTTTTTGTTTCACTTTTTTTCTCCAAACAGCGGGTCTGCCTGTTCAGAGCAGGTTTTATGCTTGGCTCATCTCAAGATAAGCAGCGCCCTGGTCCGAGGCTCACGGAAAGCCCACGCGTCCAGACGCACAGCTCACAAGCAAAGAAGTGATACTTCTGATGACCCATTCCCCACAACAGCGCCTCCTCCCGGGAGCCCTGCAGGGACCCTCTCATCCCCACCTGCAGGGGCACGAGAAGTGAGCCACGACCTGCTCACTTGTCTTCAAGCAAACGCTCCCCCAGCGGCCTCGGGTGCCTGCACTGTGCCCATCCCTGGAGAGACGTGAGTTCACTTTGCTCCCAGAGACTCCCAAGGGGTTAGATGGTATTATCAACCCCTGTTTACGGTTCCACAAACAGAGGTTCAGAGGGGTCGCCAAAGGCTACTAGGCAAGTAAGTGGCTGAGTCTCAGTAGCTAATAAGTCTTTCAAATTTTTAAAGATTATTTATTTATTTATTTGACAGAGAGAGAGAGAGAGAGAGAGAGAGAGAGAGGGAACACAAGCAGGGGGAGTGGGAGAGGGAGAAGCAGGCTTCCTGCTGAATAAGAGCCTGATGTGGGCTCGATCCCAGGGCCCTGGGACCATGACCTGAGCCGAAGGCAGACGCTTCACCGACTGAGCCCCCCAGGCGCCCCTCGCAGCTAAAAATCTGCTCCCAGCCACACAGCAAGACAGCAGCAGTGAGAACCTGACTGCAGATCTGACTCTAAAGGCCCTGCTCCGACCACTTCATGATAATCATTCCACAAATGCTTTCGGAGACGACCCCCCACCTGGTGAGACGCCACAGCCATGTAAGAGCGATAACGTGGTCAGATAAAATAAAGAACACACGTCCTAGAAAAACAAGGAGGGTGATTCACTTCACCAGAGCCTCCACAGTGCCCTGGAGAGAATTGTAATCCCTTACTGAGCCATCTTCGTCCCGCACAGGACCGCCCGTCCTGGTGTGCACGGACAGCGTCCCATACATCGCTGGGTTCCTTCTGGGTCGGGGCACGACTTCCCATAGCTCACAGACATGCTACCATGACAAGGGAAGAATGAGACATTCCTGCACCCGGGGGCTCAGTAGGCAAAGCTCTTTGTTCGGCTCGGGTCATGATCCCAGGGTCCTGGGGTGGAGCCCCGCATCGGGCTCCCTGCTCTGCAGAAAGCCTGCTTCCCCCCGACCTCTGCTCCCATCTGCTCGCGCTTTCTCTTCACACCTTCTCTCTCAAATAAATAAATAAAAAGAAGTTGCCTGCATCCGATTTTCAGTTTAAAATTCTTAATATGAGCATGGCTTTCCCACACGTCTGCGCCCAGCAGACGGCGGAACACGCAGGCCCACGCTGCGGGTGCTCTCGTAGGACAGACACAGCGGTCCCGCAGCCAGCGATTCAGGTGAGGTGTTCAGGGACGCATCCCGAGGGCCCTTCTCCACGTGCCACCCAGGACTTACCTCCCTGATAGCCAGCTTTTCCACTGTCTGACACTAGGTCCCTCCTGGTCTCCAGGGTCAGGAAAGACTCACAGGTGCCCCTGATCTCCGCCAGCACCCCCAGCCCAAGTCCTCGTTTTGACACAGCTCTATTTCCACCCCGCCAAGTCTCATCGCCCCCTAGAGACGTCGCCTACAGAATGACAGTCGTCACCAAGGGCTGACCACGTCCCAGGGGATGTGCTAAGGGCTTCTTCGCGCACTACGACGGATCGTCCCATCAGCCCTTCGACACAGGACTGACTTTCTCCATCTCAGCGACACAGAAACCGAGACTGAGACAGGTTCTGTTTTCGCCCAAGATCATGTTGTTCGAAGTAAGAGGCAGGATGGGAGTCGGAACCAAGTCCTGCTGGGTTTCCATGTTTCCGGCCTCTGCTCAAAATCACACTGTACATCTCATTCACGGAGGGCGAGGACGTCACTCCTCTTAGGTTACGTTCCTTGGTGTTTACGCCCAAGTAACCTCTCTCCCGTGACACGGAGCAGGCTCTCTACGCAATCACTTCCTTCAAGGACACGGCTCACATCGCACCCTTCCACAACTATTTCACCGGTGGTTCTCGTATTAGGGAAAAAAAGGCATCTTACGACTATAGATAATCCATCCAACTCCCTCAACCTCCTGATGAAGAAAAGAAGGCTCAGAGAATCGGAGATTCTGACCAAGGGCCAGTCTGATGGACCACTCCCATCTGTACGCCCACAACACAGGCCAGAGGGCTTTGCATTCAGAATAACAACTGGCTATAATCCACCATATAAAATAATCTCGGTGTATTTCATCTTGATCCTCACACTCCCATTACCTTTGAAATATCACAGATGGCAGAGATAAAGTGAAGAAACGTGAAGAGATCGACCCAGGACAGGAAGCAAAGCAGGAACACATCGACCCTAGACCCAGGGCTCCCGCCTTCTTTGTTGGATCCCCTGACCTGTTAGCCTCCTCTGGGCAGAATGGGAGTCACTGAACATAGACTGGGATCAGGACACAGGTGCCAATCAGTAATTTCCAGAAAAACTTTTTTTTTTTTCCCAAATGCCCACACCACACAAAAGATCTGGCAACATAACTTGTGATTCCCAAGGTGACAGGGAAATCACCTGGAGGCATCTTAGGACACAGCTCACGCGTCTAAAACACCGTACTCCCTTCTCCCTAGCCAAAGGCTTTCTGTACTACAGCAGGTGAGTCCGCTCTCTCTTATGTGGTCAGTGTATTCCACGGCCCCACGTGAGGCGGGGACGTGTGAGTAAAGGTGAGACAGCACGGCAGACTAATAATCCAGGCCAGCAATGCGCCTCCTCTGTGATCATCCCCTCTACTCTCGAAAGCAAACCTGACTTGGGTTTAGTGGTGGGTTCACTCATTTCAACAAAATAAATGGGTATTGCTTGTGGGACCCAAAAGCCACTTTAAAGGAATCTGATTCACCTTACTGCCTAAATCCCAGCGTTAGAAAGCCAGAAGGGACTGTGGGGTCTAGTATCTTTATTTCACACGGGAGGAAGCTGGGCCCCGGAGAAGGAAAGTGACCTACCTGCTGAGGGCAGACGGGATTTGGTTAAAAGGCTCCAACTGGGAGGTGGGCGGCCCGACGGCCAGGCAGGAGTGTCCTGGTCCGCACAGAATGGTCTTCCTCACCCACCTGCTCCCGGGGCAAGGACCGGACGCCCCGGGTCCACCTGCACTTTCAGGAAACCAAACCACTCTTTGAGAGCAAATCCTGCAAACAAGGAGAAGAAATGCTGGCTGTGACTGGCTCTAGGAAGACACAGTCCACTCCCCAGAACTTCCTGCTTCTTGGTCCGAAAAGGCAAGGACCGGTTTGCAGATTCACGTCTCTCCGTGTCACGGGCACAGACCACACACGTTGCCATGGTCTCGGTCTGCAAATTTCAGGACAAGCGAGGGACCTAGTGTTGTTTGCATGCTCAGCTCTGGTCAGAGTCTCCAGACAACCACAAGGGTGGCAGGGTGTTTTTTTCGACAGGACTTGTTCATCTGAAATCCCATGCAGGGCAGCTCTTCCCTTCCGGGTCCTAGCCTAGTGCCCAGAAACTGGACGTAACTTTCCCACCTAGTCTCCGTTGAAAGAAAATACATGCTTCCCCCTAACTCCTGAGTGCCCCTGGCTCTCTCCCTCCCACCCAGCCACACCCCCAGCCCCAGCTGGCGCCCCAACCTGCCAGCCTCCACATGCCCTTCTCTGTGTGACCTCTGGGGTTCCTGCCCACCGCACCCGGCGTCACCCCTGCTGCCACCAGCCCACCTGGTTCACTTGGTTGACTCTCCTCCCTCCCCCTCCCCCTGCTGCCAGCCCTCTAGAGTGGAGAGCAGGTCTAAGTGGAGTGCTCATTCTATCCATCCCGGCCCTTTCTTCCCAGAATCTATGAGTCTCTACTGGTCCCTCCTCACCTGCTGCTTCTCGAGGAGCTCAGCCTTTGCGGCCACGCAAATCAGACCCGAATCCCAGTTCTGCGTCTTCCTAGTTGTGTGACCTCGGGTTAGTAAGTCCCCCCAATCATCACATGCTCAGAATGAGATGCTGATCACGCATCTCAGTATCGTAATGAGGACTGAATGAGCTGCTCCACACTCACAGATGGTAACTATTACCATTACCATTAGCATATGCTCATCTTACTAGAACCTCACCGTATGACCTGGGATCGATGAACACAGCAGCACGTGAACACTGCCCACACACTTCTTACCTTCTCAATTCTGGCACCCGTAAACATCTGCCCCCTCCCTTAAGAAGAGTCAAACACTATTCTATACTATTCTATACGACTCTTTTCGTGAAATTAGGTGAAACACGTAAGTTCACAGAAAAGAATACGATCTATCAAATTGTTTTAGAAAGCATACACAGACTGATTCTCCACAGAGGAAGTAGATAAAGTTGTCAGACTCAGTCTCACAGGTAAGAGCTCCAGACCCAAAAGGATTTACAGGGGAATTCATCCAAACCTTAAACACCTACCAACCCTTACTGCACAAATTGTTCCAGGGGGGTGATACAGAAAATTTTCAAATGCTTTCTTTTCTAGAAGTAGGTTATAAAAGCAACACCTAAACCTAATGAAAGACAACACAAAAAAGAAAACCAAAGTCTAGCATTACTTACAAATATCAAGGCAAAAATCCTAAATAAAATATTAGCAAACAGAAGTCAACACAATACGTGAATAGCACACCATGACCAAAGGGAGCTCATTCCAGCAGTGCAAGGATGACTCAAGATTTGGAACCCTACTAATATAATTCATCACATTAATAATCTAATGAGACGACCATGATTCTCACCATAGATCATGAAAAAGACTTCAACAATATGCAATACTCATTCTTGATTTTAAAAAGTCAATTAATGGGCAATGATATACACTTTCTTAGCTTGATAAAATACATGTACTAAGTGCTATAGGCTGAACGTCTGTATCTCCCCAAAATTCATACATTCAAATCCAATGTCCAATATGATGTTATCAGGAGGCGGGGCCACTGGGAGGTGCTGAGGTCATGAGGGCGGGGCTTTCACCAAGAGGATTAGTGCCCTTCCACCTGCGAGGAGGAAAGGTAGGCAGCCTACAATCCAGCAGAAGGCCTTCATCAGAGCCCGTCCATGCTGGAACTGTGACTTCAGAATCCAGCCTCTGGAATTGGGAGAAACAAATCTCTGTTCTTTACAAATCCCCCAGTCTATGGATTTTGTTAGAGCAGCCTGAAAAACTAAGACACCAAGAGACAAACAAAAACAAGAACAGCACCCTAGTCGGGCATTCCAGGTGAGGTCAGAGCCAGTGAAGGAGGCCCGTTTGCTCCGCCGTCATTAGCACCACACTGGAAGTGTGCCAATGCAATCAGAAACGAGCAGGGAGTGAGAAGCTTAAGGATGGAAAAGAAACAAATAAAATGATCTGTCAGCAGCTGACGTGAAACTATACATCGAAAACCCAAGATAAGCAATGATAAAACTACTAAAAATAATAAAAAGCTTGAATAAAGTAGAATATGTAGAAACCATTGCTTTTCACATATTAATTTTTTTACCAAACAATAAATACTAGAAGACAGAATGAAACAAATCTCATTTAAAAGCAATAAAAAAAGTAAAACACTTAAATTTAAAAAGACATCTGCCAAAACTTCCATACAGAAAACTTGAAACATTCCTAAGAGACAAAGAAGTAACTCTAAACAAACAGAAAAGTGTCCCTTGTCTATGGAGAGGACAACATCAGAAAGATGTCACTTCTCTTCACATTCACAAACAAGTGTAATATACCAGCGAGCATGCAAGGATATATAAGAATAAAGAAGAAGGACTGGCCCTATCCTCTACCAAAACATAATATAAAGTTCCTATCACTGAAAAGGTGTGAGGGGCCCCGGGGTGGCTCAGCTGGTCAAGCATCTGACTTGATTTCGGCTCAGGCCGTGATCTTGGGGTCCTGGGATCCAATCCTGCGTAAGGCTCTGCACTCAGTAAGAAGTGTGCGTGAGATTCTCTCTCTGCCTCCCCCCCAGCTCACGCACTCCCTCTCTCTATTTCTCTCTACAGTAAATAAATAAAATCTAAAAAAAAGGGGGGGGGGAGTGAGACAGGCCAAAAATTCCCAGTTGGATCAGTTCTCCAGAAAAGAACGTCAACCAACAGGCCTATATACATGTGGCCACTGACAAAGGCAGTTTCTCAGACCCAGTGGAGAAGAGACAGACCTCTTAGTTGGAGTTAGGACAAACTGGTGATCATCTGGGGAAAGAAGAAAGGTAAATTTAAATACATCATACACCAGAAAAAACTCCAAAGATACTTGAGAATCAAAATATAAAATGTGAGACCATTCAAGTCCTTAAAGAAATAGAAAGTAAATTCTTCTATAACCCACTGGAGGAAAGATTTTCTCCCTAGTGCTGGATTTGAGGGTCCAGTTAGGAAGCAGTTGCTAAACCACGGCTGGTCCCAAAACCAATCTGTTTCTCGGAAAATACCCTTGTCCCCTACCTTCTTTTCAGTGACTTTTCCTGATGTTGTATCAGAATCTTAACTAGTCTCTGCTTATTCTTCCAGAATCCTCTTTCTACTCCCATGCGTGTTTTACAGTGCAGCAAGCAGCGTGCTTTCACACACACGGCACGCTCACAGGAGCCCGCAGACCTGCGGCACACACGGCAGCCCTCCACGGTGGGCCTCGCCCCTAGGCGCCCAGTTGGCCTTCACACACACGTCCTGCCACACCTCTTATCCTGGCTGCCTCTTACCTGCCCGCCCTGGAAGGCAGCGCCGTCCCCACCTGGCGGGCCTGCCTCCATCACAGCCCCTGGCTTCCGCTGGAATCACGGGTAAATCTGTCTGTGCACTCCGGCAGGCAGCGGGCCTCTGCAGTCAGGGACCGCTGCCTCCTCTCTGCGCCTAGGGCACCCAGCAGAGCGCCCGACGCGGGAGCCAGGACTCAACCGCCACGCGCAGTACGTTTGGTGAATTCATTCACTCGTTTGTTTCTCTGTCTCCATAACAGACCAAATTCCTGAGATTTGTTTGGAAGAGAAAGTGCAGAGAAAGATACCCCAGACTGTCCTCTCATAGGAACCGTGTGTTCTGTGATAGTCTTAGAACACCTGCATCAAAAGTGACAAAAGAAGGATTCTGACAAGGGCACCGTCCCCCACAGGCTCACCACCACCTGGTCGGGGCCCTTCTCCATCAGCAGAGACACCGAAGAGAATATTCGAGGCTGCGCTCAGGACAGACAGAACTCACGTGGCACCGAAGCAAAGGAGCAGATTCTCAAGCCCAGCGCTTGCATATTTTCCCTTATAGGGTTACAGTGAGGACTCTCAATGCAGACTCTTGCAAATATTTCCACAGGCCCCTGCAGATTATCTAAATGGGAGAGATCTCAGGGAAAGCAGCCTAGCTTCAGACGCTGTCTGGTTGGAAAGTTTCCCCAGCTAGACCACATCTAGAATTCCTCAGAACTCAGAGGCCATGATTTCAATGACTGGACGGAGGGCTGTGAGCACAAGCCACAAACTCCTTTGACTCCCAGTGCCCTGCCTACACCACGGGGTTAAACCACAAGAGTTACGGGCCTCGCCAGACTGCCGGAGAGCCAAAGGAGGTTATAAATAAAAGCCTGGGACTCTCGGGGCATTCCATTGGGGCTAGTTCAATTTGACCCGAAAAGTTACAGTATATAAGGCTTCTACTTGTCACTCTCTGGTATCTGGACCTATGACAGTCACGGCTAGTTCCAGCTCTGTCGGAAAACTGGGCCTTAGAAAGATTTATCAATATCCCAGACGAAAGCACACATTTCTACAAGAATATGTGTATATATTCATAGTCTAAGTCCTGAGAAACGTCCTTTCCGGATTATAGAGAGCCAGTAAAAAGCCCACAAAAGAATTAATGTAAAAATCTGCAGATCATATTCTGACAATCATCATGATTCACAAAAATCAGATTAATACACGGATAGAAAAAGCAAGTCCTAAAGGAAAGATCCTTCTACTATTTCGTAGAAAGCAAAGGAAGAGCAAAACCGGCCATGTCCTTGATAATCACAATAACATAGGAAACCTGACTTCCTGGTTCCTGGAGCTTCGTTCTTAAGCAGGAGGAGAGACTACGGATAAAAACCAAGCTGGTTGCGAGCAAAGTTTTTGGTACACTATTGCAAGCACAGTATTTCTATCCCATTTACGTCACTTCATTTAATTCAGGGGTAAGTTGTGAAACACCAACTATGCTCAAGATACTAGTCAAAACTGAAAGCAAACCTGGCCTCCAAGGGTTCATTATCTAGAGCAGCAGATAAACACTGCCCCCCCCCCCCCGATCCACTGGTCTGTGAAAGGGAGAGTCCCAGAAGGTTTTCGGAAAAGGTGGCGTTGGTGGGTCCCCGTGTCCTCAGAGGTGATTCTGCGAGTGGCTTTCAAGAGGACCGGGCACAGAGGGGCTGGTGCAGGAAGAGGCACGCTGTGGGGGAAATGGAAGATTGACAGCCAGAGAGGGATGGAAAAGGGAAGGCAATTCGGTGTGTTGTTCGCCATCCTAGATTTTAAATATTTACTAGAAACACTCTCAGTGCCCAGACACTCAGGTACCTAAGTGTGGGGCGCACGATAATAAGTGAAACAAGCAGGATCTTTTCAGTCAAGTTAGAGAGAAAAACGAAGAGCGTGCAAGTAAATAGAAACAGCCAGAAAGGGGGGTGGCTGCTGTGAATGAAGCCGCTAGCCAACCATTTTACGTCAAATCTTCGAGCTCCAAATCCGGGCTTCATTTCTGAGATCCTTTGCTCTTAAGAATGTTCTCTATCACTGGAATCTGAAGTTTTAAAAAAGAAAAAAAAGAATGGCCTGTATTCACAATGGTCAGCAGATGGGAGCCAATGTCCACCGATGGATGAACAGATAAACGAGTGCGGTCCACCGACACAGCCGACTACTACTCAGCCCCAAAAAGGACTGACACCCAGACACACACCATGACATGGCCGACTCTATGCTAAGTGAAGAGAGCCAGGACCCAAGGGCACTTAGACGAGGTCTTTAGGGGAGTCGGATCCAGAGACACAGAGCGTAAATGGTGGGCGCCAGGGGTTGGGGGATAGACGGAAGGGGAGTTAGTGTTCAGGGGTGCAGAGTTTCCGTCTGGGAAGATGGGAAAGTTCTGGAGAGGTGAGGATAGTGAGGCACAACAGTGGGAATGTGCTTAATGCTTAATGCCACTGAATTCTATACTTCAAAATGGTTAAAATGGTCAATTTCACCACAATTTTTACATTTATTGAGGCACGATATTATTCATGTTATATATATAATCTTAAACAATATGGTATTAGTTTCAGGCACATCACACAACTTACAAAACAGTGAGTGAGCATGGCTCCACACCCCCTGCTCACAGCGTTGGCCGCAAACCCCCATGAGTGAGGCACCAGCACCCTCCCAGAGGCACCCACTTCCGCACCCCACCTCTCTGTGCTTCTGGGCCGCCGATCCAGCTACTGCCCCTTCTTTGCAGGACGTTCCCGTGTCCCTGCCTCGAGCGTGGCTCAGGTTCTGCAACAGGGCCTGCCCGAGCGCGCAACTTCCCCGCGAAGCAAGATTGCTGCGGACAGAACCGGGTGCCACCCTGCTCTGCAAACCCTTCCCAGGCCGACTCCGGGGGGTGGGGGGGTGGGTGCCCTGGTCTGGCCGTCTCTCTACAAAGTCATCAGCTTCTGCTAGCAATGGACAACTGAAAAGTGAAAGAATGAGAAAAGCTAGTTCCATGTGCAATGGCATTGAGATACATGAAATGCTCACTGAGGTTTTTTTTTTTAATATATTATTTATTTATTTGACAGAGAGAGAGAGAGATCACAGGTAGGCAGAGAGGCAGGCAGAGAGAGAGGAGGAAGCAGGCTCCATGCTGAGCAGAGAGCCCGATGCGGGCCTGGATCCCAGGACCCTGAGATCATGACCTGAACTAAAGGCAGAGGCTCAACCCTCTGAGCCACCCAGGCGCCCCGCACTGAGTTTAACAAAATATGTGAAAGAGCTATGCACAGACACCTGTGAGATGTTACTGAGAAAATGTAATGAAGACCCATTCCCATATAGTCGTTGTCCTCCCAGATTATTCTAGAGACTCAACACATCCCGTTCAAGACCCCAGCAGTGATGTTTTGCAAAAAGAAAAAAAAAAAAAAGCCTAATTCTAAAATATATGAAAATGAAATGAACAAGAATAGATGCACGGGGAGGGAAAAAGCAATGTTGGGGGACTCACCGAGCTTCTGACCTGCTACAAGCCTACAGCAAGCAGCCCAGTGTGGTAGTTGCTTTGGGATGGACAGTGAAACAGTGCAGAGGCCAGAAATAAACCCCCACACACATGGCCAGCTGGGCTTCGACAAAGATGCTGAGGCACCTCAACGGGGAAAGAAGAGGCTTTGGGACAAAGGTGCTGAGCAAGCGGATATGGAAGAAAGTGAACCTGACCGCCTGCGTCACACCACATGCAGAAATGAACTCCAGTGGATCAGAGACCTGCATATAAACGACCATCAAACATCTAGAAGAAAACGTGGGAGCGATTATTTGTAACTTCGGAGTAGCCCGAGATTTCCTAGGATAGCACAGGGTACTAACGTCAAGTTTAAAAATTAATAAATTGGGCTTTTTGAAAGAACTCACTTGGAAAATATTTGCAATACACACATTTGACAGAGTACTTACACCTCCAGGCTGAATACTGAGAACACACAAACAACGCAACCAAAGAACCAAGCAAAGGAGTAGGACATTTCGCACACAGAAGACACACACGGCCAGCGTCAAGCAGGCTGAAGTCCCGACGAGATCGCCTCTACCCGCAGCACAGGGATGAGAGATTCCAAGGCTGATAATGTTAGGGCCTGCTTAGCCTAAGGAAAGTGCAAGCAAGCAGGGCCCTCCTCCCACCTTCCCGGGGGGCCTCCACCGCCCAGGCACCTCCAACAACAGTCCCACCGTTTCCTGTACAGTGAAATGTACATTTCCTCCCCAGCCGGGTAATCTCACTCCCGGGCATCTACCCAGCCGAAATCCCTGCAGGCGTCCTCACAAACACATTAGCAGCCCCCCTCCTCATAGCCAACCCCCCTCATACAACCTAAATGACCATCCGCAAATACAGGGATATACAAATTAGGATGTATTCACACAAAGACTATTTCATGGCAATAAAAAGAAACAAACCATCCAAAGGTGTAATTTGTGAAAGAAGCACAAAAAGACATCACTTGTGATCCCATTTTTATGAAATCCCAGATCCAGCAAAGCTAATGCGAGTGACAGACAGCAGATGGGTGGTGGTCCTGGTCTGATCAGGCGAAGGACACGTCCTGTTGGATTCGGAGGACCTGGACTCTGGGAGCTGAAGCTAGCCACCTTGGAGGCAGACAGCTCAAGGTCTGGGAGAAACCCACGCCCAGTCACGGTGAAGTCCAATTAAACAGGAGACACTCTGTGTATTGTAGCTGATAAGGCCAAAGGCAATTTTGAGAAAATCTAAGTAAATGGGATTTTAAGAAACAATTTTGCCGCATAACAACCGATGGGCTAAGAGCGCTGGACTGGTCTGGCACATTAAGGCTAATTCCGCTTTTATAAGCAAGAAAGGATTCCTAAATCGCAGAAAGCTCCAGGGAATGAGCTCTCTTCATTACCATAAAGCTGCACTGCATCTTTATTCATGAATGGCTTCTTGTTCTAATCAAAAGAAGGAATAAAAACAAACAAAAGGAGAAAGAGAGGCAGACTGAACATGTAAACGGGGCCTCATTCAAACAACCACGGGCTACTGCTGAAGCCCAGGGAGCTGGGCCGGGCTCCCAGCCCGGGGAACTGGACCAGCTCCGCCTTCTCCCAAGGGGACAGGATCCCTCTGAAGTACAAAGCCCTCCCACAGGCCAGGTCAGGGCTCCGTGAAAAGCAAGGGCGGCGTGAGCTGACCCACCCCTCCGGGCCAGGGAGGGATGGAGGGCCAGGCCAGGTGCAGAGGGCTGGCGGCTGCCTCCTCTCTGGGCTCAAGGACACAGAGCCCACCGCTCCGGGCACATCTGTCTTCCTTCAGGAGGGAGGCTTCTCAAGCCGAGGCCGTCCAGAGCAGTCTAATATCTAATACTGGGGTTTCACGAATGCGGACCCTGAAGCTCAGGGAGGAACAGGGACTTTCGGACCAAGGCCACGGAAAGGACTACGAGGCAAGTCTGGGTGCCCAGCAGGTGCTTCCCCTGGCCCCGCCCTGCCTCTAAAACCCTCCAGGACTGGGCTAATTCAGGGCCGCACAGTCCCTGAATGGAGAAGCATCACTTTAGAAAAAACAGCAAGGGCTCTCTCAGCACAGAGCGAAAGCTGAGCCGGCAGCCCACACTGGGGGGCCCCAGCTGCCGGGCTGGGGGGCTGATGGCTCCGCAGATGTCCACAGTCACTGCCTCAATGCTGGGACAGCAGCTTTGCAGGGGAGGAGGCAGGAAGTGATGCCAGAGTGGGAAAGTAGCGCACAGACTCAACGTCCCCGAGAGGAGGGGGAGGAGGGGCAGAGGGAGAGGGAGGCCCATGGCCACTAGGACAGGCCCCCGCAGGGCACTGCCAGGTTTCCAGTAACCGAGACAGTAGATGTTTGCTCCTAACCTCCCCCCTTGCACACTCCCAGCTGCGGGTATAGTACGCACACCTGCAGCCATTACCTGATATGAATTAAAAGGCCTAACCTGACTGACCTAAGCCATCTGAGACGGGCGCTTGGAGGGAAGCAGGGCACTCAGACTTCAGATGTGCATGCTCCCCTCCGACAGAGAAGGGCCCTCCCCCCATCTGAGCTCCCCTCGCCTCGTTCTGAAGCTCCAGACAGTGCATTTCCAATCGCTCCCACGGCCCCACCAGAGTGCCCACACCCAGACCTTAGCCAAAGGCCGGCAGGGCGGGAGGGGTCACCCACCTTTCCTTCACGGGGAAGGAAAGCAACCTCCTTGAGATGGCAGGGGTAGGAGGCCAGGATCAAGACCCGTGGCCTGGCAAATAGCAAACAGAATCCTTGCAAGCGGCGAGAGCGTTCAACCCTGGCTGCCCTCTGCCTCCCCTTTCGTACCGGGGAGACTGAGGCACAGGATGGCTAGGCACAGCGCCAGGCACGCTCTGAGGGGCAGAAACTTCTGCCTCGTATTTTTTAGCTAGTCTAGAACTCCTGGCGCCACTCCCCAGGGGTGGGCCAGACAGCCCTTTTCTGCCAGGAAGATAGCACTCTGATGATTCTAGAAGACGCCCATCCAGGCAGAGCTGCCTTCAGAAAAACCAAGTTCTGCAATTACACTTCAATATTAAACAGCTCGAGATAAAAGCATTTCCAAAACTCTTCCTCTCTGTCCTCCAGACCGGACACCCCCCCAAATCAGGGCTTCGGAAACTCCCATGGGAATACTACTGCGGGGTGACTGTAGAAATGCAGATTCAGATTCACCAGGTAAGGGGGCCCCAAAGGTCTGCTTTCCTAACAGGTTCCCAAGGGAGGCGATGCTGAAGGTCCTGGGGCCCCAACCCACGGGGACTGCCCAGCTGACGACAGGGTTCCTTGAAGAAGTAGTGACCGTCCCGCTGCCATGAAGCACCGGGCCACCCACAACCCACAACTTCGGGGGCCCCAGGGACCTTCAGTGCAAGCCGGATCCAGACCTCCAGCGAGGTCGTCAGGAGGGGGACGGCTGCCCCCAAAGACGTGCTCGGCCTCTGGCTGATGTTCTCTCAACGGCCAGCTTCAACCAGATGCGAAAGGTCTTGGTGACAGACTTCCATCTGCAGCCTCATCCATCCAAGCGGGGGCGGACGACAGCCATGGGCCCCATCTGGCCCGAAGCCGAGGTCTGTAAACGGGGTCTCCTTGGCATGCAGCCACGCCCACTCACCGGCTGGCCGCGGGGCTTCCGTGAACAGCAGCTGAGTTGCCACGGAAGCCGGAAGCCTGCAACCTCAGCCGCTTCTGCGCTGGGGGTCCAGGGAAGCGAAGTCCAGAAGGCCAAGACCTGGCATCCGACACCAAGAGAGGCGGTCGGGACAGGCCCAGGGCTCCGAAGGCAAGCCCAGTGGCAGCTGACACAGCTGGACACGGGAGGCCAGCTCTGCCGCTCATGCTCGCCATCTTCCGCTGTTCGTGCGGAGGCGGCCTCAGAGGGACACACACACTGAGCAGGACGCATGTCCCCTGTCCCGTTCCGGATATACGACCTGACTCTGCAGACTCCGGGGGGATGGGGGGTTGGGGGCTGACCTCAGGCCTCGGGTGAGTTTGGTTCCTATCCTCCGGTCACGCTGAAGTGCCAAGGCCCCGGGCTCTGCTTCCATCCAGGTCCTCCTGAGAGCGGACAGGAGACGCGTCTGAACCGGGGCTCAGATGGCACTGGAAGCATGGGGCTGACGGGCTTGTCTCTGGGGGAGGCAGGCTGAAAGGCCGTCTGTCACTCTGCCCCCACTCCTCCCCGGCAGATGGGGCCCCCACCGGGGAGGGCCAGCAGGCACTGGGGGCTAAGGAACATATGTCCATCTGTCCGTGGAAGCCAATTCGGCCGGCCTCCCATTAGCTTCTCAGGGCTCGGAGCCCCCACGCTCACAGAACAGATGAGACTCAGGCTCCCCCGGAACGTGGTAATGGACGTGTGCTGGTACACCCAGCGAGCACGGGCTCTGGAGCTGGGGCAACTGGACTGAAATTCTGGCCCTGTGCTCCCTAGCCGGGCCCCACGCACACAGCCACGTCACCATCCTCTCTCCAGGAAAGGGTGATGGAGCTCTTCGACACGTTGCTTTTGAAGTGTCCTCATGTGAGGAACTTAGCACCCAGGGTAAGTCCTCAACAGATGGGACGGTCCCCCTCATCGTCATCCGTGCAATTATCTGTAGGAAGCCTTTGGTCAGTACCGCCTCTGCCTTAAAGAGGAGGTGCAAGGGTTAAATACGATGACCCATAACTTGCCTGGAGCTGAGCTTCTTGTCCCACACCGTGGGGCCCTTGGTGTGGAGAAACCCCGCCTCATCTCCCCTGCGCTCATGAGACGCCGCCAAACCTAGTGAGAACCCCTCTTCCAAAGGACTCACTAACATTGTTTCCATAACAATGCAATCCTCGGAAGAGAGGCGATCATTTCAGGGAGGAGAGAAGAACCCCTCCAGAAGGGGACTCCCTCCCCCAAAGACACAAGCCTCTGCCGCCTTCCGCAGGTCCCTTGCTGAAATGCTACTAGCGACTTTAGCGAGTACTAGCTCAGTGATCTGGTTGCTTCGATAAAGCAGAAAACCATTCTATCGCTTTGCTGTTTCTGGATGGAAGTGTGGGCCCCTCTCAGAAGTGCTTCTCGGTCCCTGTTTCCAAAGGGGAAATGATAAGGACCCGGAGGCCACAAAGTCAATTAAGTGCTGCTCACACCATCACGGCGAACCATCTAGAGCAAGCCTGACTTAAGCAGACCCCTCCAAAGAGAGGTCCCCACCGCCCACCCCAACTCCCTTCCTTCCCACTCCGTGGGGCTCCCTTGTCCGTCGCGCTGCCCCCTCCTCTGACCGGCTCCTGTACCGTCCGCGACATCTGCCCTCACTCCACCGACGGGACAGCGTCGGACCCTACCTCCATCACGTGCCCCTCCGACGGTTTCTCTGCACGCCTCCCAGGCCCGGCCTCCTCTGCTGCTCCCACGCGTCCTCTTGGACCCAGGGCTTTGTCCTCACAAGCACACTCAGCCCTGAGTGATTTCCTCCAACTCTGTGACTCTACCTACCACCCTAAATTCCCATCTTCGGCGGAGACCCCGTCCGCACTGCCGGCGGCTCTCTGTGGGGAAAGGGAGCTGAGTCTAGTCTTCCTGGGGAATGCTGGGGAGATGGGGTCCCACGTGGGAGACACCCAGGGGCAGGCGACTGACAAAGAGCCGTGAAAGCAAAAGCCAGGGGACCCAGATGGCACATTACGAGAAACAGGACCCGGGGGTGAGCACTGTGCGCCTGAGGGTGAGAGCCAGCTGCTCCCACCGACGGCAAGGCCCGCGCCCTGGACAGTCACCTCTGCCACCGCTTTGCTTACCAAAGAAATCTGCTGATTCTAGCTTTCTGAATTGTTCACGTTCTTTGGGTCTTGCTTTCTGCTCTTTCCCCCCAGCACTCCGGGGGCCTCCATGCTTGGGCCTCAGCCTTAGCCCTACAACCGGCCTTTGGTTCCCCCCACCAAACCCGCTCCTCCTGGTCGTCCCCGTCGCTGGAATGGCATCGCTAGTCTGCCAGCACTCGGGCCAAAATCCCTGAGGCCTGTCATCCGACCTCTCAGCAAATCTTACAGGGTCTCCATTTGAAACACAGCGGAGGAACCACTCCTCACCTCTCTCGTCCTTTCCCACCAGGCCCAGGCACTGTGTTCTCCAGCCCAGAGTGCTGAGAGCGCGCCCGGCCCACCTCTCCTCTGCCACTTCCTCACCTCACCCTTGCAATCCAGCCTTCACTCCAAATAGTTTGGGAATAATGAATGAGTAAATAAAAAAATAAAAATATACAGAGAGAGAGAGAAGAGAGCGAGAGAGAGGGAAAGAGAATGGAAATACTACTGTTGTGAAATGTTTGGGGAATCTGGTGAAGGACATACTGTTCTTTATACTACTCTTGCGATGTTTCCCTAGGTCTGTGTGACCCCAAATGAAAGTTGAGAAACAAAACCCACTCGCTCCCTCTGTGAGCCCATCCTGTCTCTCCCCGATCCTCCAACCACAGGGACCCCTCCCTCAGCCCATCCAGCTTCCATGAAACGGTGAAGATCCCTGACCATCTTCTGTCTTACAGTGCTGAGCAATGGGAATGTAACAATAATGGGTACAGAGCCCACAGCACGTCCCTCATGAGCTCTCCATTTAATGGGAATTGGACAGACATATAAGCAGTGAATTTCAAAGCATCGTGACGAGCACTCTCGTGGGCACGCGGCGCTATGGGCACGAGCTGCGTGGGGTGGAGACACAGGAGCTCAGCCCCACACCGTGCAGGCACCCCGTTACAGCACTCTCAGAACGCTGCTAGTCCATGTGGCCCAGGGCATCCTGGGGGATGACTTCCCGAGGGGCGAGTCCCTGGGGCCCGCAGAGCAGCCACTACTGCACACACACAGCTCAACAGGCTGCTCCTGAGTGAACGAGGAGCCCCACAGCAGCTTGTCCGTCAATACTCGGTGATAATAAACAAGACGATATGCAAATCATGCTTTTCCCGCTGGAAGCGAGGCTAGGTTCACAAACCATCCGTCACTAAGGAGGGCAGAAGCCAAGTGTTCTTTACCACGGGGCAGGCTGCCTGTGCCGCAGAAAATCCCAGCGTCATCAAACAGCACGCACAGCCCCTAAGCCTCGGCCTCTCGGCCATCCCCGGGGCCTGATAAAACAGGGTTCACACAACCCTGGGAACTGTGAGGGTGCCTCCCAGTACCAGGAGCCTCCAACACCAGGAATGAGGAAGGCAGGCCGACGTGGACAGCAGCTGTCTGGGAGGTAGACAGAAGGGGCAGTGGGCTGGGAAAGTGCTGGAAGCAGACGTGGCCAGTAAAGCTTAGACGTTAAAAAGAGCACGTGTGCCTGGGTGGGTGGGAGGGGACGTGAGTGTGGGTGGCGCGTGTGCAGTGCGGGAGGGCTGGGGCCCCTCACCCGGAGCCTGACCGGGAGGCGGAACCGCGATGAACAAACAATGTGGCCGCCACACATGGCTGTGCTCAGCTTACTCTCGGCTCGAGCGGGTTCAAGCGCACCGCTCCCTCGTGTCCGAGCCCTAGCGAACCCCTCCAACAGCCCGGCCAGGAGAACGTCTGACCTTCACACGTGCTCAGGAATTCAGCTGCAGCGAGCAAATGGTCACAGAATGAACCCGACTGCCCGCAGCCCACGAGAGTGCCGTCCTGGCGCTTCCAGTTATCCCCGACCCTCCGGAAGTCTGTAATGCTGCCGCAAGGGGCCGGGAAGAACACACCACTCGCCAGGGGCTTCCCGTGCTGCCCGTGCAAGCCGTCTCCATTCCAGGTTACCTGGCGAACGGTCCTTCTACTGTCTCTCTGGGCCAGATTTGACCACTCTTTTCTGGAGCCTCCGACCGTGAGCTAAAACAACGAACTCAGGAGACCCACATGCTGCTGGCCAGGTGCCAATGCTAGAAAGTGGGGACATCCTGACTGCGGGAGAGTGCGCTGCAGGCGGGCATGACTCCGCCTTTGCCCGTGGGCCCCCAGCCCCTGAGCCACTCACTCTAAGTGCGCTCCAACCAAGCTAGCCCTGAAAAACTAACACACCTCAATGCACCACTCGGAATGTGCCTCCGAAAGCATGTCTCACAACCCACAAAAAACTGTAAGAACGACTTTTAAAATGGCACAAGTGAAAACCTCAGAAATGTGGCCACGTGGCCGCATGTGGATTTCAGGCGCATCGCTACAGGGCGTCGACACAGCGATTCACTGAAACCAAACGAGAAGGATGGAACCAATCCAGGCGGATGTGAGAGCAAGCTGGACCTCCAGGTCGGAGGAGGAGGTCAAGAAAGGGCTTGGCTAGGAAGCTGCGGTGAAGGGGTGCCTGGTCCGGGCTGTGCCTTCCCTGCCCCAGCACCGAGTGCCGACAGCGCTCTCTACCAGCAGGAGCGCTTCCGCACTGCATGAGGGCTAGAGGTCTACAGTTCAAGGAACAACATCACCAAGGAGGGGCAACACCATGCTGGGAGCTGTAACATGACCTCCAGGCGGGTTCCAAAGTCACATGTGGGACGCGGCCCCGTGACCACCGGTGCCTAGCAGGGATATGGACGGCGTACCTGTCACACCTTCACCTCCCTGCTCTGCTGTCACTCCACAACGAGTCTCTGACCTCCCTCTGGCCCCAAATTTTAGGAATCATCTTTTTCCACGGCTTTCCACCCGTGATTAAAATACGCAGAGCATCCTGATGAAGAGATGGTCCTGCCATCGTTTTGACCTCTAGTTTTGCAGAAGTACACGCTTTCGGTGCCGCTCAATGGCCAGACCACAGCAAGGCTAACCCCTCACGGAACAGCAGGCAGCGACCCCTGTCTTCCGGCCATGGTCCCATGCAGCTCCCGGAAAACCGAGAAGGGGGCCACTCCCCCTGCAGAGACCCCGATGACGGGAGGCAGGTAGGGAGGGCAGGCAGAGGACAGGTGTGCAACCTGTAAGGAGAAAGGCAGGGAACAGGCCCTCCCTGGGAGCACCTTTGGCTTTTAGAAAGGGAGGAGGGGGGGCTGGGCCAGGTTTATGACTACATTTCTGAATAGTGATGTAAAATCCTAATTCAGACAAGATAAAAGGGGACCTCTTTAATGACTGCATGCTGTATGGTGTTCCGTGTCACTCATTCAGAAAATCATCTAGAAAGTGATAATCAGTTAGAAAGAATTCACGTTTAGGTGATCATTTACAAGATGGAGGTTATGTTCTAAGGCCCAACATCCTCGGGCAAGCAAGTGTCAGGGGCTATGCCGTGGGATACACCCCTTCTGCACATCAATCAATAACATATTCAATTATCCAACTGAAGCAGACCTTAATTAGCTCACGTAGACTTGAGATATAGATTTGAAAGCTCTGAAATACAAAGAGGAGACAGCCTTCCAATAGCTCTCCCTGCTGCAGAATTTTGGATGGTGCAAATGCCCCTTCATGCTTTCAAAACAGTCAGCGGTCCACCTTCACTGACTGTGGACCCGGCGAGAGAAAGAGCCCAGCTGGCGAGGGGGACAGATCATAATCAGTCTCTGTGGGCTCAGCCAGGCCCAGGTCCCGACGTAATGCGCGGAAGCAGAGAGCTGTCAACGGCCGAACAGCTAAATTCTTACCCCACCTCGCCATCTGCTGTTCCTGTCATTTGACTTTAAAATGAGTAAGACCGCCATTAGAGGGTAGAGTGGGGGGCCGTATCTGCTGTTCTAGAATAATGGGTAGTGACCGGCCACACAACGGCCCGAGCTGTAGTGTGGCTAAGACGGCCCCAAAGCACTTCAATGCCAGGCTGACGATAAACTAAAAATTGCAATTCTCTATTTGATTTTCCCCTTTTCCTAAAGTCACAATTCCCCAAACTCTTTTGACTGTCTTGTTTTATAAAACTTACGAGAAAATGTAAGGTCCTGTGAATATTTAAAGGTATTGTAAAGAATCACCCCTTGCTCTTGGCATACGGACACGTCAATGTGATTTCAAGCTGCTGGGCATTTTCCCTGCGCCTGTGGCACTGGGGTCCACCCCGCCCCCCCCAGTTCCCGCATATTCGGACTCAAGGACGATGCTGTGGCAGGAGAGAGGGCAGTGAGGTGAGTAGTTGAAAGGCTCTGGGAAGGACGCAGGTAGGCTCTGGTCCCGCCTACCTGGGCGATGCTGGGCAGCTCGCTTTCTCGTGCCTCGGGCTGAACAGTCTATCCACACCCAGGACAGAAGCCCTCGGCACACGCACACGCACACACACAAGGCAGCGTCGCTTACCTGTGTGTAACACCGTGACCCCTGCTAATTTCCCAGGAAGTGCTCCACACTTCTCCACTCGAGACCCGCAGCTTCCCCCAGTTAAGTATCTGGGCCGCTGAGACAACCCGCAGGGACCCGTGCGGCCCTGCAGCCTAGACTCCCCCACTGCCGGCGTGCGCAGGGTCTTCCCCAAGCATTTTCACGGCCTGAACCCGCCCGTCCACTCAACAAATACTCTTCAGTGTGCCAGGGCAGGGAGTAGAGCAGCGACTCGCGACAACAGCCTGGGCCTTTGGGGAGCCCACGCGTGTGCCGGTGCGAAGAGACAAACTGAAACACGCCAGGGAGCGACAGATGCCAGATGCGACCGTGCCGCGGAGAAGAGGAGAGGGAGCGTCTCCGCCCGACCTCTGGTGATGCCCATGTGTGACAGGCCCACGGGGAATAGGACAGACGGTGACAAGAGCCTCTGGAAAGTGACACTGTCCTCCCTCCATTCTTCTCTCCTCATAATGGAAAAAAGGGGGGAGATAAAAGTGTTCTAAGATGGTTTCAGATTTCAGACGTCCGGCCATCAAATCCCCTGTATTTCCAGGAAAAGCTGATCAACCATATGGCCAACGGCTGAGTTGCTCAGTTTGAAGAGCAACTCTAAAAGCCGGGCCAATGTGTCTGTTTAGTGAAGATGGGGGCCCGCGCTCGTGCAAACTGTGCGCACAGAGCTGCCTGTGTTTTGCCGACTCGCCAGCTTGCCACAAACAGCCTTCCACGCCTTTTCTAACTGTTTAGAAATAGCGCAAACACCCAGATATGCACATCGAGGCAAGCTGTCCCCTCCGCAGCAGCTGCTGTGACGACGGGCCAAATCAGCACACGCACCCCGGCCCCGGGGCCGACAGCGGGGCTCCCCCACTGGCCTGCTCTCCTTGAAGATGGCAAGGACAGACCTCCCGGGGTGCTCCGTCCCCGCACCTGCCTGGCGTCAGCATCGCCCCGCGGCATCCCCGGTGGCTCCTCGCCCTGGAAGGCTCCCGCGGCCCCGCGGCAGGAACGAGCACCGGCTGCCATCACGCACAGCAGGGGCGCGGAGCTGCCCGGGACCGCACGCCCCTCAGAGAGCCCCCTTCACAGGCACGGTCTCTCCATGCCCAAATCACACTTTCCCCCTCACTGTTCACACGGAGCTGAATTCAGGTTCTCTGTACGACGGCTCAGAGGTGTTTATAAGACAGAAACCATACTGACCTGTTAGCATTCCCTTTCTCCTAAAATGTTCAAGTAATAGCAATTCTTATGTACTTGGGAAGTGCCAGGCTCTGAGTTTGATCTCACAGAACTCTGGCCACAACCGTATAAAATCAGTATGATACCACTCCCCAGCTGAGGCATAGAAAGATTGAATAGCCAGTCCACGGTCACAGGTTATTTGGCATTTTTTTCAAATTCTCAAAAGTAAATACTGCTTTCATTACAAATGTGATTAAAGCATAAACATAATTAAGAGGCACTAAATAACAAAATATCAAAAATCAAAATTCAGATGAGGGGCGCCTGGGGGGCTCAGTGGGTTAAGCAGCTCAGGTCACGATCCTGGAGTCCCGGGATCCAGTCCCACATCGGGCTCCCTGTTCGGCGGGGCCTCTGCTTCTCCTACTCACCCTCCCCCACCCATGCTCTCTCTCTCTCTCTCCCTCTCTCATTCTCTCTCTCTCAAATAAATCAAGTCTTTAAAAAACTAAAAAACAGGGGCACCTGGGTGGCTCAGCTGGTTAAGTATCTGCCTTCGGCTCAGGTCAGGATCCTGGAGACCCAGGATTAAGCCCCACATCGGGCTCCCTGCTCAGTGGGAAGCCTGTTTCTCCCTTTCCCACTCCCCCTACTTGTGTTGCCTCTCTCGCTGTGTTTCTCTCTGTCAAATAAATAAATAAAATCTTTTAAAAAAATAATAAATAAATAAATAAATGAAATTCAGATTTATGCAGAACGGGGAAATTCTCCCTCTACTCTAACCTCCAACCCCAGCTCCTCCCGCAGGGCCCTCCAGAACGCTGCCACAGGCGTGGAAATAGGTGGGCTGCACACACCAGTGACCAGCCATCACCGCGGCACCGCCCCAGGGACTTGAGGGGGCAGAGCGGCTGCACCCCCACCCTCCCGGACGCACCTGCCCTACCACCTCCTATAGAGAGTCAGCTGGCTGCCGGCTCCCCTCCCCCCACCTGTCACCAGCTGTCCCCGCGGTGGACACAAATGTGCCGAGACTGAGTCCCCTTCAGGCAGGGACTCAGTACATGGGGACAGAATCCTTCTGCACCTTTGTGTCCTTGCTACCATCCCGTGTCGCTTTTGCAATCACACGGGGTTAGTTAGCTCACTAAGGCCTTCACATTCTGAGTCTTTGTATACGTGATGAGAAATACATCAGAGAGATCCTGGTGGAGATAGTTGTACCATTACAGCGAGTGAAAAACAGAGGCCCCTGGTGGACCCTCTCCCCCACAGAAACAGCTGCTGCTGTCCCCGTCGGCCACGGGACATCGCGGCGTCCTTCCCATGGCGCCTATCAACTCCAGGGCACACTTCGGGGCCTTCTTTTAAGGAGCACCTCATCAATGGGCAACAGAAGCCATGCTTCCCGCCTAAGAAAAGCCCACGTCTTCCACGCACACGATGTCAGAGGCCCGGGGTGGCACGGCAGAGAGCACGCGAGGCTTCTCCCTGGGAGGTCACTATCCCAGCCCAGAAGAGGCACAAAGTATCTGGGCAAAAGATGGGAAACCTTCAATCCAAAAGACATAAGCAGGCAAGTCAGAAAAGAAAATAAATCATTCAAACCTCACTAATAACTAAAAATGCAAATTAAGAGGCACCTGGGTGGCTCTGTTTGGTAAAGCCTCTGCCTTCTGCTCAGGTCACGATCCCAGGGTCCTAGGATAGGGCCCCACCAAACAGGGAGCCTGCTTCTCCCTCAGCCCCTCCCCCACCCCGCTCCCACTCTCTCTCACTCTGCGCGTGCTCTCTCTCTCTCAACTAAATATTTTTGTAAAAATGCAAATTAAAATGATATCATCTATAACTTATCCAGTCGACACACTGCTTTGCCTGGTGATACTTGGTATTGGTGAGGGCTTAGCGAGGCAGCTGTGCCTGAACATGACTGATGACCAAGCCGACGGAAACCGCTGCCTGCAGACGAGCTGAAGGCGTCTCCCGAGACGACCCCTCCACCCCACCATACCCGTTCTCACCCCACCGCAAAAGCAACCTGCACTGAGATGCTCACTGAGTTCTGCAAACAAGGGCTTCGTTACCTACAATAGCACTATAGACCGTAAACCCATACAGCCAACATTACATAAACATTTAAGGTATAATTTAAGTATATACATCATGTTTTGAAAGAATATTCCATGGTGTCACAAAGAGCTCCTTTATATTTGTGGAATAAAAAAGAGATCTTAGACAGATATCATACCCATTTTACTAAAAGGAAAAAATAACAAATTTTGATGCTGAGAAAAAGAAAATGACTAGCCCTCAGTCAAGGGTCTCCAAGATCCCCGCCCCCCACCGCCAAGGCTCGATGACTGGCCAGGAGGACCCGGCACACAGGCACACTGAGAGCCAGATTTACCATGGCGGGAAGGCACAAAGCACAGTCAGCCACAGGGGAAGGCATAAGGTGCGGAGGCCACCAGGTGGGAGGGCACGCAGGATAGCATCTGTGAACTGCTGTCACCAGGAAGCTCGTCACAAGCCCAGCATCAGGGTTCACTGGGGGCTGCACACACGGGCCCCCTCGGCCTGGCGTGTACCAAGGTTCCAGACTCCTGGGAGGAAAGCGGGTCTGCAGGCGTCTGCCCGAGGAGCTCAGGCTCCAAGAGCCGCTCTTCCCGGTCAGGGTGGCGGGAACTGCCCCGACACGGAGGTCCCACACACTAGCCAAGCGCTGAGCTTGCAAGCAGGCCTCCCAGAGGACGGCATTCTCTGGCCTGCTGTGCTAATGCTCTTTTACCCAAGGCCAAAGCGTTCCTAGTGCTGATGTCTGCTGCTGAGATCTACCTTCTTCTCTATCCTCTCTTATTTCCAAATGCTCCCCATTTGGAAGGAGCAACTATTTCCTTTACGAGCAGGGAGGTCTGCTACATGCTTTTAAAGAGCTCTGTTTTGCCTATGTGACATCAATTTTTAGATCCCACACAGGGGATTTCTGGTATTCATAAATGCTGTAAGAAGACCCATGCCAGGGAGAGAGCAGAGCGGGGCTGCCAAGGACGTGGGAGAGCCACTGCGGGATACATGGTCCCGGGTGACCCACAGGGGCAAAAAGTCTTACCTGTGTCCTCAAGATTTCCAGCTTTACCCCCCACCGAACAAGCCAGATGTCAGACATCATCCCTGACGTGGGTATGAGCAGGCACTAGCGTGGTTTTAGCGCCAAGACCTCGATTCCGAGCACGCTAACAGACCCCACAACGGCTCTTGCCAAGACAGGGTAATTTCTTTTAATGCCACTGAACTGCAAGATCGTGAAATCTTCTTACCTGTGCTTCCTTCTGATGACCGTCACCAAAGAAAGAATTTCAGAAGAATCTGAAAGGAAAAAAAAAAAAGGTATGAACTACAGATACATAACCCAGAACTCAATCTTGGACTCTACGACATCATTTCCTCATGTGTAACAGGGGAGGGAGGGAAACACTCTGCCTCCCACTGTAAGGGTCAGGTGAGAAACAGGTGTACAAGAATGTTAATGACAAGATGTTAAATATCAGAAACCCCTCATTTTGTCATTCCACAAATGCCTAGTACGTGCGGGCTGTCGGTCAGGCCTGGGTAATACGGTGGTAAATAAGACAGACAGAGCCCAGCAGAGCTCAGAGGGCTGACGGCTCACTCGAAGAAGAGAGCGTAAGGTACGGGGTGATGCTAGGCAGCCTTCCAGCAGGGGCTCAGAGAGGGCCTCTGGGACCAAGACTTGGCTTGCTGCCTAGAACTACCAGGCCAGAGCTCTGGGAGCCTGGGCAAGTTGCTTTAGTTTCCCTGGGCCTCAGTTTCCTTATCTGTAAGATAATGATGCGGATAGTAGGATTCTAATCCTCCGGGGGGTGTAATGAGAATTTAATGAGTTCACGTCTGTGACATTCTCAGAATCAAGCTTGGCCACAGAAAACACTTTAACCACGGAAATAATTTTTATAAGATAAACATATAAACTTTAGGGGCCTTGGGAGGATGTAAACGAGACCCTAATCTATATACATGGTATGTTGAACAAAATTCTCCCTGACCGAATACCGTTTCCCCCTCAGTAAGTCCTGCAAACTTATTCCAGTGGCATTCCCAGGAAATCACAGCTTTAGACATGACAACCCAGCAGTATTCAAAGTGCGTCAAATGCCCACTAAATGACTAAGTTAAGCATATTTCCAAAATAATGACATATGTTTCCAAAAACCCGTATAGGCTTGAAATTTTCCAAAATTTAAAAGCACAAAGCAGTATCACATATACTCCCTCACTGACTCGGGCAAAAACCCTTCAAGAGAAGCCTGACGGAGAAGGCCGGGCACTCGGCGATGCGGCATGGCTGGCCACGGTCCGAGAGCGGGTCAGTGGGGGGAAAACAGACCCAAGCAGAGTGTCCCCTTGTTATCACTGCTCTTCTCCCTCCACACCATAACGTGAACGTACCCACTTAGCTCCTAAGACTTTACAGAAATCCCAACACAGAGACTTGAAACAGCATTCGAGAATTTCCATGATGCACACATGTCTTGTTCTCTGGCTTCGGGAGTTGCTTCACCGCCCTTCGGCCGTGGGGGCAGAAACCAGACCGGGTTCCCTGGAGCCGAAAGCAGAGCATTCGCTTCTCGGCAGGTAATCTCTGGGGTTAGATGAACAGGAGATGGTTCCACAAAATTACTGTTATGCTGGTCAAAAAGGAATTGTGACTTTCATAGAAAAATCTATTCCATTTGGGAGAAAGGTCCGTGAAAGCCACAAAAGGACAATACAGTCATACAACAATTAAATTCATCTGTCACAGAGCGAGACTCCAAAGCCCTTGGGGACACAGCTGCTTTCTGATCTGAAATTAAACTCCAACTGAGAAACTGGTCAACTCTCTAAAATATTCTCTTGCAAACATCTTAAGTAAAAATTCCTTTAGCTTGGTCATCATTTTCCGGACACAATACCTCTTCTGGCCTTATTTGAATTTCAGCAACCTTTAACCATGGCCTGGACATCAAGCCAGCCACTGCAGCGACAACAGAGAGGGACGTGACAGGGCCGTAAGTTTGAGGAGCCCACACGGGGAAAGGGAAGCCACCCCATTACGGTCTGAAAGTAGTGTACTGATTGTTGTACCTATTTCAGCTTTGGCTCTAACTAGCTTGAATTAAAAAAAAAAAAAAAAGAAAAGAAAAAGAAAAAAAAAAAAGAACCCAGCATACACAGCACGTTTTATTTCTAGAAGGGAGCCATCAGATCTGAATAGTAAGTGGAGCTCAGAGTGTGGGGGCAGACGGGGGCGGTCCCTGTAGGGTGAGAGCTCATTCACAGGGGTTAACCCACATACATTGGGAGGCGGAGGACGCCCCCAAGCTCAGGGCCACCCTGGGGGCTTCAGCAACACATCTGGAGGAAGGAACAGAAGGCGGGAAATCGAAAGCCTCCAAACTGAACAGAAATGCCCCAAGAACTCCTCCCCAAATGGGTGAGGGGTTGAGAGGAGACTAAACGTAGCACTATCCCAACCAGAGCACGAAGCCCGAGCAGAGTGATGAGAAAGACACAGGGCTACCCCAACGCGGTCCGTGACCTTGGTTAAGCCTCTTTCTCTATTTATTTTTTTTTCTTTTTTCAATTGAGGTGTAATTGACACACTGCATTATGTGAGTTTTGGGTGTGTGACCTAATGACCTGATACTTGGATGTATCACCAATGATCACCACGATGAATCTGCTCAACATCCCTCGCCGCACACAGCCACAAGATCTCCTTTCCTTGTGACAAGATCTTTTAAGACCTACTCTCTTAGCAGCTCTCAAATACGCAAAATAGTATTATTAACTAGGGTCAGCATGCCGGACCTGAGAGCCCTTGGTTAAGTCCCTGATCTGTGAGCCCCAGTGAAATCACCAGAAAAATGAGAGATGTGAACCCCCCCCCCCTGCCCTCCGGCCCCGACTTTTGCACAGACTGCCGAGGGGCTAAAATAAGACAATGGGTTTTAAACTTCTTTGTGAACCATGGAGCAAGACGCAAATGTAAGAGGTCATTACCGCCATTCCTAACAACCACGTAAAACTGAGCTCCTCCCACCTGGTCCCAACCAAGAGCACTGTGAGTGCAGGTGATCTCACTGCGCAACCTTGGGGGGCCCCAAGCAGCCCGGGACTTGACCTGTGTCCCTCCTCCAAGGGGTCAAGAAGCTCTCTGGGAGAAAGAACCGAACTGACGCATGAGACTACGCTTTCTCAGATGGGCCGGAGGTCATCCCAACTCCCTGCGCAGCTAAGCCATCCGGGTGTTGTCCCCCGCTAAACTGAGAAGTGGGTGTCTGTGCACTCCCACAGCAGAGGCCAAAGGGTGTTCAATGTCACACGATGATACTAAATATCCCGGGCCTGAACCACAGAAATCACACGAAGCTGGAGCCCCCGGAAAACGCATTCACAGAAGAGACCTGGTGAACTCCGCTCGGAACACACTCACTGTCCCATGCGGCGCTCGCTCTCTGCCTCCTCCTGGCTAATGCCACTGACGCTCCGACCGGACCCAGGCCTTTACTGCGACCACGGAGAATGCAGATGCCTGCGTGCCCCGCACAGCGAAGCACCGGGAGGCCACCAACGCTTCTCCTGGGGTGCTCCCCAGCGTGAGGCTGCACAGTCCAGTTGCCATGTTCCTTCTCCACTCCCCAGGAAGATGGGTTGAGATGATGTCTTGAAGTCAGAACTAAAAAAGGCCATCACCATCATCTAACCCAAGCCTCCTGCCCCAGCACAGCACCCCGACACCCAGATCATGGTGGGGCAGGAGAGCCAAAGCCAAAACCCACTGGCCTGACCGCGGGCTCAGAGCTCCTGTAGGAATGTTGCTCTGGGCTTTCCTTTTCCTAATGAAGGAAGCTAAAGCAAGGCCCGGGCAAAGCCAGTGACCCACACGAAGGCCACTCAAGAGTTTACTCAGCCCACCGGCTGTACAAGCACGGATACGCAGAGAGGCATCTCGCTTGTGTTTCGACTTGTGGCCTGTGTTCATAAAGCACAAAGCGCTCAGTGGTCCAAGTGCACACAGGGGACGCCTTCCTCATCATCGTCACCGATTTACCGTGCAGCCACGGCCTGTCCACTGCCCTGGGCCACACCTCCATGAGGGCAAGGGTCAGCTGTAATCACCTCCCTATCCCCAACAGCCAGCCTATAAGATAGCCAGTAAGCGATGAATGAACTAAGGTAACTACTCAAACATTTTACTTATTTATTTATTTATTACTTAAGACGGGGGGGGGGGGACACAAGCCGGGGCAGAGGGAGAGGGAGAAGCAGGCTCCCCGCTGAGCAGAGTCCAACGTGGGGCTCGATCCCGGGAGCCCGAGATCATGGCCTGAGCCGAAGGCAGACGCTTCAGCGACTGAGCTGCCAAGGCGCCCCTGCTCAAATATTTTAGACCTACATTAACAAAACGGATCTACTACGTTTTGTTTATACACATTTTGTACCACCCAGCTTAAACCTTAACTTGTGGGTTTATCCTGTGTTCTCCCAGATTTCCTTTGCTAAGTATTTAGTGAGCACCTAATACATGTGAGACATGGCCAAGTGTGGATGGCCTCGCCGTGCCTGGCACCGGAGTCCTCGTTCAGATGGAGCCTGGAGTCCGAAGGGAAGCAGAGGAAGACAAGAAAAGGCTCGGTGGGAGACCTGAGGAGAAGGAGCCCCAGCCACTAAAGGATGGACTCACTGGGCCCTGCTGGTACGCAGATAACACACACTTCCTACAGCGTGAGATCGAGCCTCCGCGGTGGCTAACGAAGCCGAGTGTGACGACCCCCCGGCATGCCAGACGTCACCGCGGAGCCAGGTTCAGGAGTAGAAACCAAAGAAACAACACTGCAGGACTGTGCGTGAACACAGACTGAAACCAGCTCTTTTAAGGGCAACGTTCCAATCAGGAAACCCCTAACTACAGTGGCTTGAAATTTAAGGTACTCTCGAGGCCAATACTCAAGTGATGAGTCTACCAGGTAAGACCAAAGAGGTCTTTAATTCAAGGGCTACAGATGAATTATCTTTGGCAAATTTCTTAGCTCTGACTATTTCCATTAAGAAAATTAGGAGAACTACTGAGCACTTACCATGTGCTAGGAACAAGCATCAAGCCACAGGCTTGATAGGCACGCCTATATTCAAAGCTCAGAACCATCCTGGGAGACGACAATGGCTCTTCTCATCCCATTTCACAGATGAACAAAGCGAGGTTTGCACAAGTTTTAAAAGTTGCCCACATTACACAGTTGGCAACCCTGGCAGCCGGCCCCCACAGCGCTGCCGGAAGAGGCGGTATTCATAAGCTCTCCAGCAGGAAGCCATACAGTCGGCCACAAGAAGGACCAACAGAGCATTTCACACCCGAGATCAAGTTGGGCCAATCAGACCAGACCGCCACATGATTCTGTGCAGAGAAAGTGGAATGTGGAGACACCGGAGTAAACTGAAAAGCGGGGAGACCTTTGCAGAATGTGGTGTTACCGACACAATATGATTTACTCGCCCTGCAGTACCCAAAGCCGGGGTAGGCGGGTCAAAGCAGGGGTTCTCGCGCGGCCTGAAACTTCCACTCACTTCGGACTCAGGTTCACAACATTCACCACCCGTGAGAATCACCGGGGCTGCTTCTCAAACCTATAGGCACCCAGGCTCCGTTCCTGGAGAGCCCCTGTGAACTGGCGCGAAGGGAGCATGCCTGCTATTCGCAGAGCCCCCCACCCGGCCTGGAGGCAGCCAGAGTTGGGGAGCGCTGCACCAGAAGCTTACACCCTTCGGCTCAGTTGGCCAAATGCTCCCTGGGACTCCAAACGCTAGGCATCCACACTGGGTAAGACGAGTCACCACCTATCCCTCCTCTCCCCAAAACAAGTATTTACAGTTTTCCCTGCTTTTAGGATAAAGAAACGAAGGTCAGAGGTTTATTCCAGTTTAAACTAAGTAAGCCCCCAGTGAAAAAATATTCTTGTATAAGTTTACATACAAACAACTTCCTTTATCCTCCCTGCCAGTAGCTGGAGGATTAACTCTGAGCCATGAGAAGCCTGCAGAAATGAGAACTTCAGGTTTTGGCCATTTGCCACACTCCACGTGCACTCTTCCCCAGAAGGAGGGCTCAGCTATGTGGGAGGTTTACCATTTTATCAAGAAGGGAAATGGAAAAGCAGAGTGCAGCCGGGAGTCAAGGGGCTGGGGATTCCGGTCCTGGCCCCACAGCAATGTCCAGTCAAGTACTGCCATTCTCCTCCCTGGTCCTGGTCTACTTACCAGCGGCTGAGAGAGAAAGCAAAAATGCAGGTTTCACTGCAGGCTCTAACAGTGATAAATGGGATTTTTGCCACCAACCAGGTAAGAAACCCAAGTCCCTTTTCCCATTCCTTAGAATCAAAAGTGAGAGCAGAGAACCTGTTATAATTATACTTACCTTTTGAAATTAAAATAAAGGGTTTATTTCCCAAACATGGCACACGAGCTAATTAAAGACAAACTGTCTTATTTCCTATAACCCCTACTTTTTAATGCATTGGAGAGCGATCTGGTGGACTAGGCACAGAACACAGGCGATGGCCGAGGGGACAGGATGGGGAGTGCCGCAGGCTAAGGCTCCCTCATCTGTGCACTCACACGTCCCCCAGACGGCTGTCCTGTCCTGGCAGCTTCACGGGCTCTTCTAAGGCCCTGAAGGTCACAAATGCACGGGGCTACCATGGTCCATATGTCTTGAGCAGACCTCGTGCTTGTCCTGCTGCTCACTTCCGTGGGCACATGGGCTCAGACGGGCTTCGGCAAGTTACCTGAGTGACTCCCCTTGGCTCCTCCCCCAGGAGTGTGGACTGGCTGCCAGCGGTGAGGACAGCTTTCTTCTCCACCTCTCACCGCACATTCCCGTCCCTAAAGCACGTCAGGCCATGCCAGCAAATGTAGGTAGGGGAGAGCCTCCTCTCTCTAGGTCCACACCGGAGGAGGGAAAGGAAAGGAAGCCGGGCGGAAATGACCACTGGGTCGCTGGTGTCTGGATCCTGGAGGTGGGGACAGAAACCAGGCAGTCATCCCCACCTGGGCTCCGTTCACAGACTCGTTCACTGGGCCAACAGCTAGCTGAGCACCCGAATGTGCCAGATGCTGGGTTAGATGCTGCAGGGTCCCCTAAACACCCCGAAGCTCCAAGGGAACCGGGCAGGCATGCGGCGCAAATGAGCAGACAATCCATGAATCAAGACAGACGCGTGGACTGCGAGGGAACAGCAAAACAGCGGCCGATGTGCGCTGACATCCCCCGGTTCTCACGGTACCCCGTCCACGACTCACACATCACCGAGACAGCACCTCCCACCCTCCGGAGCACGATGAGAATCACTTGGAGGGGCTTACCAAACAAAAGATCCTGAGTCCAAAGGTGGGGGCACGACGACATACATTTCCAACAAGTTTCCAGGTGACAGTGGTGTGTGGCCAGAGGACCACGCTGGGGGACAAGGGAGGGGACAGAGGCAGGGCAGGCTGTGGGCAAGGTATTAATGATACAAAGGTGTGGTGAAGGAAATACCAGTGTATTTTTAAATTTTTCCTTTATAGTAATTTTCGAAGGATGAGTTTTGGGTGAATTATCTCTGTGCTTTTCTGCATCATTTGATTTCTTTACAACACGCATATAACATGTTTTGCAAGAACACGAATAATTTTTTTCAAAAGCAAAAGACGTCCCCATTTCAATTCTCTAGAAGAGTTTTCCAATGGGTAGTAAAACCAACCAAATGCTTCACAACCAGTTTATTTTTCATGATTATACTTTTTATTTCAAAATAACTGTAGATTTATATGAACAAATATAAAAGAATCTCATGGACTCTTTACCCCATCTCTCCCAGTGGTAATGTCCCGTAAAACCACAGAGCAACGTCATGCCAGGATCCAGGCAAGATGCAGAACCCCCCATGGCCCCTTTAGAGTCATGCCCACCTCCTTCCCTCCTCGTCCCTGCCTCCTACACCTTACTCTGGTCACCATTTCTGTAATCCTCTCATCTCGAGAACATGCTAGAAATGGAATTCAACAGCACGGACTCGCTGGGGTTGCCTTTTTCTCCTTCAGTGTAATTCTCCGGAGCCTCACCAGGTGATGAGCTGGTGTGAGTCCGTAATCTGCCCGTTCTCACCGCAGGGTCGTGTCGCCATGGCCGCACGTCTGATGCTGCTCTGTCCCCGAAGCCCTTACGCGGCAGGTGCGGTGAACTCCAGCACCCGGCCCCAGCGCTCTGTGCTCTTCCCACAGCTCATAAAGCTTTCTCACTGTGATAGTGTAACAAGTGTGCCAACCAACGCACTCCAGAACCCCGCGGCTCTAACCTCCAGCCCCCACAGCCAAACGCAGGGCCGAATGAAACGTCTGCTTCCAAGTGGAAATGAGGAGGAGAGTGTGACCCACCACAGCGAGCAGGAAGTCCTCTCAGCTGCTCATGGGCGATCGGTCTGGTCCCAGGGGACTCCACTTCCCACAGGGTCGGGGGTGACGGCTCACCAACGAGAGGGCCGTTAGCACACACCTTAACTCAGGTGGTTTGAAAGAAGGGCCATCGTAAAACCCGAACCGAATCTCTGAAAAGTGCACGTGAGGTGTACAGAGTGTAGCAGAAACGGCTGTCCCAAGGGCCGCCCAGCCACCTCCTCTCTGTGGCCCTTCTCCTCGAAGAGCCCATCCCGCCCTGCACTGGCGGGGCCCAGGGCCCCTGGCGCTCTCTCCTCTACCCCGTCCCAAACACGCTTTCAGGAAAAGCTCCTCGGATGGTGCCCCACCCAGAATGGAGTCAGTAAATGTTTCCTGCAGGGACTAAATGTCCATCACTTTAACTTAACAGGAATCCTTGTGAATGCGTCATCCCTCTTGGAAACAACGCCCTGAGCTGGGAGCAGGAGGCTTCTCTCTACCACAGTTGTCTCGCTTGTAAAATGATACATGCGAACCATAATCACATAGGGTTGTTCTGAAGACTCATGGGACCTGGATCACGAGCCAAGCTTAGCACACAGGACCAGGAGCATCTGAACGCTCAGTGAAGGTCTGTGATCATGAGCTACGATGACCTAGCACTCCACAGGCAAAAAAGCCACTTAGATCTTCATGGATCATCATAGAAGGATGTCTCTATACCACTGGGGTACAGGTGTGGACAGTGTGTATCAAATACTATTTGTTGTTTCTTTTTAAAAATGCCTCCAAGATGTACATTTATACTTGTGTGTTCACTGGAAAAGGTCTGGACGGAAACACACCACATATTAATAGTGGTTGTGCCAAAGTCAGTGAAAAAAGAACCATTTGCCTTTTGTTTTTTGCCTCACTTAGCGATCTGAATTATCTTCAGTGGGTGTCCATTCCTCCTGTAGGGTTTTTCGGAGCAACTCACCAGCACTTATCTGAACAATCCAGCCACATCAGGGGTGCAAAGAGAAGACAAAGCGGATGAACCCGAGGATCAAGTTCAGGCTCGGTGTGCACATGTGCACCAAGGCCCACGGCCCCAACTCCTGCAGACGCAGACCGCCATCCCTCCACCTTCTCTCCTGCGGCCCTAGTCCAACACTCAGAGACTGAGATTGTTCTAAGCAACCTCATGCCTTTTGCATGTGTCTTCCTCAGAACAAAGGGGAGGTTTGGGGCATCAACCACCCTGAGGGACTTGGTACCAGCCTTCCAAACTTCTCCAGGGTGCGCACTTGCCCAGCGCCACTAGCTTGCCTCTTTGTGTCTGAAATTGGATAGCAATGTCATTCTCGCCATATTCGGCACAGTGCAGACAATGGACCGGTTGATGACTATACTGGAAGGCAGCTTAGCGCACACACCATCACCATTCTACCCACAAAGACATGGATCCGGGAAGCGACATGACATGCCTTTGGTAACTCAGCGAGTTATTGCCCAAAGTGGGGCAGAACCAGGTCTCATGACTCCCAGAAGAGTGCTGGCGTATAGTACCACAATGACTATCCGTGTGTTTTGTGGGCCTTGAAACTTGTCACCAATAGAAAGGGTCAGTATGATGTCACGGGGACTGCTCGGCCCAGAGTCCTGAACACCCACTGCTGGAAAAACAGTGAAGTCCCATGACTTATTAAGAATATCCATCCAACGAAAGACCTCAACGTGAGGCAGGAATCCATCAAAATCCTGGAAGAGAACATAGGCAGTAACCTCTTTGACATCGGCCACAGCAACTTCTTTCAAGACACGTCTCCAAAGGCAAAGGAGACAAAAGCGAAAATGAACTTCTGGGACTTCATCAAAGTAAAAATCTTCTGCACAGCAAAGGAAACAGTCAACAAAACAAAGAGGCAACCCACGGAATGGGAGAAGATATTCGCAAATGACACTACAGACAAAGGGCTGGTATCCAAGATCTATAAAGAACTCCTCAAACTCAACATCCAAAAAGAAGATGATCACATCAAAAAATGGGCAGGAGACATGAAGAGGCACTTCTCCAAAGAAGACATACAAATGGCTAGCCCACATATGAAAAAATGTTCATCATCATTAGCTATCAAGGAAATTCAAATCAAAACCACACTGAGATACCACCTTACACCAGTCAGAATGGCCAAAATCAACAAGACAGGAAACAACAGGTGTTGGAGAGGCTGCGGAGAAAGGGGAACCCTCTTACACTGTTGGTGGGAATGCAAATTGGTGCAGCTACTTTGGAAAACAGTGTTGAAGTTCCTTTAAAAAATTAAAAATAGAGCTACCCTATGACCCTGCAATTGCACTACTGGGCATTTACCCCAAAGATACAGATGTAGTGAAAAGAAGGGCCATATGTACACCAATGTTCATCGCAGCAATGGCCACAATCGCCAAACTGTGGAAAGAGCCAAGGTGCCCATCAACAGATGAATGGATAAAGAAGATGTGGTACATATA
>PITA01016778.1:0-40219 GCA_004023965.1 Spilogale gracilis
GATGTGTTCATCTTCTTTTTGGGTGTTGAGTTTGAGTAGTTCTTTATAGATCTTGGATACCAGCCCTTTGTCTGTAGTGTCATTTGCAAATATCTTCTCCCATTCTGTGGGTTGCCTCTTTGTTTTGTTGACTGTTTCCTTTGCTGTACAGAAGCTTTTTATTTTGATGAAGTCCCAGAATTCATTTTCGCTTTTGTCTCCTTTGCCTTTGGAGACGAGTCTTGAAAGAAGTTGCTGTGGCCTATGTCAAAGAGGTTACTGCCTATGTTCTCTTCCAGGATTTTGATGGATTCCTGCCTCACGTTGAGGTTTTTCATCCATTTCGAGTTTGCCTTTGTGTGTGGTGTAAGAGAATGGTCTAGTTTCATTCTTCTATATGTAGCTGTCCAATTTTCCCAGCACCATTTATTGAAGAGATTGTCTTTTTTCCACTGGGTATTTTTTTCTGCTTTGTCAAAGATGATTTGCCTGTAGATTTATGGGTCCATATCTGGACTCTTTACTCTGTTCCATTGGTCTATTTCTCTGTTTTTGTGCCAGTACCATGCTTGTCTTGGTGATCACAGCTTTGTAATAAAGCCTAAAGTCAGGACTTTGTATTCTTACAAGCATCCCAGCTTATTCTGAGGCAAGTGGTCATTCTCAAAGACACTGAGAAAACACTAGTATTTCTAAAAATCCTAACTTATAAAATAGTATGTAATTGTAAACAAAAAGTTTAGAAGATAAGTATCCCCCAGGCTGAACTGGCTCAAATATGCTATTGAGAATCAGAAACACTACCGGGTGTGTTTGTGTCTCTCGCTCCTCTACCCTAATATGTTTGGGGCGACAGAGTAACAACAACAATAGGGATGATAATAATAATAACAGCATGTCCTGTGAAAGAGTCGACTGCTTTTGAAGCAAAAATATAGACATAGAGTAAACACTTGTGCTTTGGAGAACTGACGTTTACCGGTTACCTGACCTTGAGTCATTCTGTCCTCATTTATAAAAAGGAGATGGAATTGACCTCCCGGACGGTGAAGGACCTGGTAACTCTCAAGTGCCTGTCCCAGAGCCCGAGCACACATTCCACATCAGTGCTAGTGCAAAACTCTATCTCCGCGACCCCCCCCCAGGGGGGTAGGAGGGAGAGTTCAGGGGCCATACTTGGATCCACTCAGGTATCTTCACAACCTGACTTTTTCCTAGCATCTTGGTCTTGGCAGGTTTCAGAAGGTATCGGTCTGTGCCTTAGTCAGTTCAGGCTGCCTTAACAGAATCTCATAGACTGGGTGATTGACTTCTTACAGCTCTAGAGGCTGGAAAGTACAAGATTAAGGTGCAAACAGATTCAGAGTCTCATGAGGGCCTACTTCCAGTTTCATGGAAGGCTGTCTTCCCACTGTGTCCCTTGTATATCAGGACTTAGGGAGGTTGCTTTCGTAAGGCTTCTCTGAGGGTACTAATCCTCTTTAGGAAGGCTCCATTCTCCTGAACTAATCACATTAGGAAGGCCTCACCTCCCACTATGATCACCTGATGGTCTAGGATTCCAAGATGCAGCTTTCAAAAGGACACAAACGTTTGGTGCCCATGAACTTCTTCCTATTAGCTGAATTACAGACACGGTCTTTTACCTAAAACACTAGGTATTGGAATCTAATTTCTAAGAGAGAGGAAAGGCACTGAGACAGTGTTTGGGCAGTTCGACCTACTCCCACTGAGTCTGAGCTGTAGGAAGAAGGGGGTTGCATCACCCTGACAGATGAAGCCCCCAAACCGCCTGGAGATGAAGGACAGAGACTAGTGGTCAGAACATCCTCTCTTCCCTGGACACACTCTCCTGTTCCTTCCTTCCCAACTCTATGAAGACCATCACCCTCCATCTCTAAAGAGTCCTGCTTGTATAGCCATTTTGTACTACTTGTGATTCAGAGACCAGATCAGAAGGGACAGGAACAGCACTCTTTCAAGGAACTTCATGTTCTTGTTCATGGAAGACAAAACCCCTTCAGTATTGGTATAGACAACAAAGGAGAAAAAGAGACCATCTCTAAAGACTCTGGATTAGTTTGCTTAAGTCTGCCATAAGAAAGCTGCACCAACAGAGAGGCTGAAACAATTTAAACAGCAGAAATATATTCTCACGCAGTTCTGGAGACTCTAAGTCTCAAATTGGGTGTTGGCAAGGGCCGGGCTCCCTCTGAAGGCTCTAGGGAAGGATCTGTTCCAGGCTTCTCGCTAGCTTTTCATGGTTCCTTGACTTAGGGCAACATAACTCCAGGCTTCACGTGGTGATGTCCTTGCATACACATCAGTGTACCACTTTCCTCTGTTCATAAGGACACATGTCATATTGGATTAGAGGTCCACCCTAATCCTAACTCATTATGTCTGCAATAACCTGATTTCCAAATAAAGTCCCATTCTGAGGTGTTGTGAGTTAGGATTTCAGCATGTGAATTGGGAGGGGAAAGGACACAATTCAACCCCAAACAGAGTCTCTGATGCAAATTTATATGAGTATTTGATTAGGACTCAAAGTGTTGGGTCATACAGGGACAGGATGATTTCAGCCTAAAATTTTCCTTAAAAGTTTTCTTATCTGGTGACTACTATTTCGTAGGAGGTTCTCTGTATGAGCTCCCTGGAACTGTCTCATTTTAAAGATTTATCCATAAATAGCTGAACATACCGACCTGGTAAATGGGATCGTGTAATGTTCACATTTAAATATCCTTGACTTGAACACTAGGATTGATTCTTGAATATTTTCCCTTTAAAAGTAAAGTAGTCATTTTAAAATAAGCAATACATCGGTCTTCTAAGGGAACGAATAAACCAATAAAACTAATAAAACTGCTCTAACTAAAATCACTAAAATTTACCTTCTTGAAACCATGAGGGTACAAAAACAATCTTTAAGCCCAGTTATTTTTTATGGAAACTGACATTTAAATTAGAAATCACTTAACAGTAGTTAGACCTGAACTATAAAAGGCATTATCTGAGAGTAATGGTTAGCATACTCATGTGTCCATACAGCAGAGTGATCACATTTCAACTTTACTTTTAATCTAATTTTACATGACAGGATCATATTAGAACCCCATATGTTCCACTCTGAACTGTTTATATTCACCATAATTATATTCACAGAAAATTTCTGCAAAGCAGATTGTTAAAGTCTCAGTTTATTTTTCTGGAAAAAAAAAGATTTTTTTTTTTTTGATGAAGACTAACAATAGTTAACAAGATATTGTGATTAACAAGAGCAAATCTTCTAAAATGAAGCTGTAAGGCACAGGTTTAAATTGGGTGATAGTCAAGGATATGACTAAAAACTTGTTCATTTGCATTATTTAAACAGCCACTGAATATCATTAATTTCAATTGAGAACTAACAGCACAGTCTATCAATCAGAAGCAATCTGAATTGCAAGTCAAGAACTTCCTAGTTCTTGACTGCATCTTTTCTTTATCTAGTGATAAGGTTTGTTTTTTGTTTTCTTAATCTTGCATTTCTGCCTCATTCTAGTTACTTAATGCTCCATGTCTAGGATTTTGTCACCAACAAAATGGGAATATTTATTCTCAGCCATAGGCAATATAAACTAGAGCCTCATTCACATTTCAGATCAATGCTCTTTTCAAAATAAGTTGAGTGATGAAAGATTGTACATACATGTTTTAGGAATTTGTACAGTCTTGGACACAAGCCCAGATCTCTAAACTAGAAACATGCAGTGGAAGCTCTAGATTATACCCTATAGGAGCAGAAGTCCAAGTAGAACTAACAAAAGGGTTTTCTTACCTTTATCTCCAGTGAATGGGTGACCACCAATTTAAGTTAGCTTAACTTTTCAGACAGCCTAATGGGCTATTGTTCTTTACTCTTCCTTACCTGGGTTGTAGACACAAGGTCAGGATGTCCCTCAGTACTGAGAGTGCAGTCCCAAAGGTCAGACTTTTCCAAAAATGTCTAATCGACAGGCAGGGATATTCTAGATGAATGTCTTGCCAGTGCCCACATCTGTGTATACAACAGATATTACATAATTAGATGATGCATGAAAATCAAGAAATATCTAAAAGAAACAAGTTTCAAATAGATTTTCTAATATTCTGCATTTCATCTATTTCTCAATTCCCCTACCAAATGTCCTAGTTTATCTTACACTCAGCTTATCAGGAATCTACTCTCCAACTGTGGCTCAGTTGTAATCTGACATGGACATCATCTCAGGGAGGCCCTACCATCTTACTCATTGTCACTGACCCTTTATTTAATGCACACAAAAGTCCCCTCTTCTATCAAATTCCCAGATAGTCTCTCTCACCAGTCAAGTGTCCTTTGCTGAGTAAACTAGAAAACCCTTCAAATGAAGTAAATTTCGAAATGTTTTAAATAATGGCCAAATTCCCTTTTTCTCTTTTGCATTGTAATTGACAAATCCTACTTCTAAAAATTATTTTTAAAATTACCCAAAGTTTCTTTCCTTCTCTCTTTTTTACATGGAAGGGGAAGATGCTGGTGGTGTTGTCTGTTTGTGCCCATGAATCCCGATTGCCTTGATTTCACATATTATTCAACCACTGGGCAGGTTGAAAGGAAGTTCCCTTTTTAAAAAAAAATTCTAAGTACCCATATCAATTGGCTAAAAATTCTAGCTGATAATGAAATAAAATAGAGATATGGAGAATGAAAAAAATGGACTCTTCTTAAGGTCCTTATATGCTAAGGCACATACTATGTCAATTTACTGTACACACACACACTTAGATATGATTGTGAGTTTGATATTATCATGCTCATTTTAGAGTGGAAAATTGAGTCTCTGGCTTTGGACAAACAATAACTTGTCCAAAGTCACACAGCTGCCAAATAATGGAACTTGGGTTGGAAACCAGATTTTTCTGGTACCGCCTATGATTTTTCTCTTCTACCAAGAGGTTTTCTCCTCCTTTTGTTACTCCATGATGATAATAATGCAGCTATCATACTGTGTGACTTACCCCCATTTTCATATGATCCTCTGCTACTCTAAAGAACAGTATCATCAGCCCTTTATACATGAGGAGACTAAGGCTCAGAACCCCTGGGTAACTTGGCCGAGCTCAGAAGTAGCAGAGCCAGGAATCAAACCCTGCTAATCATTATTCACGAATTCCCTATTTGTAAAGTGCCTGCGTAGCCCCCAAACCAATACTCAACAGAGCCCTGCAGTCGTCATTCGCAGGCATGTGCAAAGTGGCAGAAATCTGAGTCGCCCAGGATGCGCACTGCCACCTGAAGTCGAACAAGGCAGAGCTCTGCCTTCTTGTTTCAGCTCTCCTACTATAAACAGCATCCTTCTCTCCATCTGTTTAGTCCTGCATTTTTCATATGTTCATGACTTTTTTCTTTTTCCTTTTCTTTCTTTTTTTTCTTTCTTTTTTTTTTTTTTTTTTTTTTTTTTTTTTTTTTTTTTTTTTTTTTTTTTTTTTTTTTTTTTTTTTTTTTTTTTTTTTTTTTTTTTTTTTTTTGATAATGTCACTGTTTAAGCCTACCCCTCTCAAGTGCTATCTGGTTGTCCTAAGTGTGAGAAGGCTGTAATATACCCCATGGAGAAAATGCATGTGTTAGAGAAGCTTCCTTTTGGCCTCGAGTCCATTGTTAATGACTTACATATGTGTGTGTGTCTGTGTGTGTCTGTGTGTGTGTATCTTTAAATAGAACAGACGAACATTTAAAAGGCTACATATTGATTGGTTGGCCAGAGACTTGCAGGAACCTAACCCTGTATTTCCCCTAAGACCAATGTATTGTTCAATATTCATTAATTCAGTGTTCTCAACGACCTTACAGATCATAACTACTACAAATAACAAAAATCAACCGTGTTTGTTTCCAGTGTCCAAGTTCTTCTACTACCCATCTCTGACCTTGTATACATTCTGAGAAATAAGTGTTCGGTGGTGTGTGATGAACCTTTGTTTTTAATTTTTGCACCAGTTTCCCAGGAGAGATATGTTCCCTCGCCATAACTGCCACTATTCTTTCAAATGTGACACCACTCCGCCATCCTGCACCGTTGCTTCAGTGACCAATAGATTCTCATCATCATTATCAAGAAAAAACAACACAGCACACAGTAAAGCAAACTCATAAAATATTTATTTAAATTGATTTAGCTTAGAGCAAGTTTATATACATAAATAATTTGTACTCTGTGAGTCAGATTCTGAAATGCAGATGCAAAGTGTGGGGCATGGAGACGTGCTGGGGGCTCTTTTGTGAGCAGCTCCATCCAGTTATGGAGTTCACACTCAGGTCTAGAGAAACAGACGATATACAGCGGTGGTCTCCTGTCATCGAGTAATGGTTTTTATCTATACCCTGAACCTTCTGGAATTGAGCTCTTTCTTTAAAGGAGATCATTTCATGATTTTCTCCATGGAGAAAAATAAGAAATAAGTTGGCAAGGACGATATCTTCAACACTGCAAATGGTTTTGGATTGTACCATCTATGCCTCCTAGACCTGCCTGTTTACTAGAGGGCTGCTGAAATACCAGTTCTCCTCTAGCTTGTGTGGGAAAATGGAAGATGAAATGGATTAGGGATCCAAAGATACACTCTCAAGCCTGACTCTATGATACACCATGTGCTCTGGGCAAGTCACTGTAAGACCCGCAACTTCCTCATCTGTAAAATGACAGAACTATCTGCCTGTCTCCTCCCAGAGACTGTAGTTATTAGAGGAGATACTAATGACTCACCGGGTAAAGGATTTTATAGTTAACAAAGCATTGTTCACATACATTATCTCATCTGATACTCACATCAACATTGCCAATTAAGTATAATTAAAATTATTACCATTTTGTGAAGAAGTCTTTGCAAACACCAAGGCACTGCATAAAAAGAAATCAATGGTTTTGAAGACAGCAGAAAGAAGATTGTTAGCATGTGTGAGCCTTAAAAGGAATTAAGACTAAATATGCCCTTGCCTCCTTTAAATAAAATGGATCACAACACAAGGTGCCAAGCCAAGAGGACTGGTGGGCCTGAAACCTAGGTCACACTCTGATCTCTATGACACATCCCCGGGGTGGGGGTGGGGGGATTTATTCTAAATCGTGCCCAGTTGTCTTATGGGCTAATGAGGTCCTAGGTTAATGGGTCAAGAAAATAATCACAGTTAATAGCCATGGGTGCATAATAAATATTGCATCCCTATAATGTGATCTTTTCCCTTAAGAGTTACTTCATTATTGCTTAAGTTTGGATAGGCTGGGTAATACCGCAGTAACAAATAACTCCCAAATCTTGGTGGCTTATCGTAATAAAGATTTATTTCTCACTCAGGCTGCATCCTATATTGGCTCTTGCTCACACCTGTATATCTTACTCTAGAACTCAGGGTGAAAGAACATTGCCCATTGCTAAGGTAGAAGACAAACAAAAGTGGTCTGGAGGGTCTCACAACAGTAATTAAAGTCTCTGGCCTGGAATTAACACACATCACTTCATACCCAATTCAGCAGTAACCCAATTACAAGTCAAGAAATCCAACAATGTGCTTGAAAGTGAGAATTACCAGAACTATTCGGTAGATAACATGTAGCAGAGGTGAAACAGACTTAAGAGTTTTCTTTGACAGTAAGCTCATTGACCATTCCATGGGACAAGATTGCCAACTTCAGCTGAATTAATAGACAAGTATTATCCACAATCAAGGACAAAACAGTTGTGTCCCTTGTGCTGTTACCCTGACCTTGATCATGTAAACTTTTAGAACTGATTTGCCTCCTAGAGATACCAGCATTATCTGTTTTGTCCTACTTAGTGAATTGCAATGAAAAAATTATGAAGTCATATGCAGTTTTATAACATTAGATATTGGTTATTGATATATAAACTACTACTGTAATTCCCTAAACTAATGGGTGTTTAATATCTTTTTATTAATTTTGTCAAGAAACTTTACAAAGAAGAAAATGTTTTTCATAGCAAGGAATTTATCTGAAAACTATTATTTCTAGAAATGACTACCTTTACAGAAGAATTTTTTTTTGTCTCTAGCTGAAATGAAAGACTAAAAGTAGAAGAAGGCAGAAGGAGTGTAGACTGCTTCCCAGGGGGCAAAAATATCCCAGAGTAAAACATCCTGCAAAATGAAGGGCTTTCATTTTCGCCATACTTGTACATAGAGACCTACCAAATATTCTCCACTCCTGGGAAGACTGATGCCCTGAAGCCATTCCATTGTCTAGTGGAGTTTGTAGAATACCCACTCTAACATACATATATTGTGGGGGTTTTGTTTATTTGTTTGTTTAAAAAAAAAACTAGACAGAGAAGTTTAAAGTGGGATTTGTGAAAAGGCTGCTAACCAGTTTGGGAAGAGTAACCAGGCAGATACAAATCATAGCCATGGGGATTACTTACTCATAATGTGCTGAAAATGAGGAGTGTTTCAAAAATTGTCTCCCTGCTGTAGTGTTTGAATGTTAATATGTAAATATGGTAATGTGAAACACTATCATATCTGGTGGGAACTGGAATCTACTTTATTTTACAATCCAACAGGGGAAAAATATCTTGGTATTTTGGATGAGAATCCAAGAGAATAAAGACACATGCTGACATCAGTCAGAACTCTGCTCATGAAAAGATGTTCTTTCCAAACACAAATGTGTTTGAGATATCATTACTTAACATGCGCTTAATTATTCTTTTCATTAAGTTTTTCTAATTGTTTCTAAGTATTATTTGCCTTTGGTGGAATAATCTTGTTATTTTTATGATCTCTGAAAGGCAGGATGGGGAATAATTATATCAGGTGTAAGCTGGATCTGTAAGTGCTCATTTTCAAATACACACAAAACCTGGAAGGCCTGGTTATCGAAAGCTATTACATATAGGAATAGCACGAGAATATTTATTGGTATTTGCTTCCATTTAGGCATCCAACCCTTAATTTTTTAATTTCCATTTTAAAGTTGCTATATTAAGCATAATAACCACTTCAGACATGTAGCTTGAATAGGAGAGAAACTATAGAAGCCAAGGAGGATTTTAATTACAAACCCCACTTCAGCAAAATTGCCAGCAACGGGAGCGTGGCGGTACAAGCACTTAGTTGAGCATAGGGTGGTGCAGGGAAAACCATTTGCAGTAGGATAATCTTCCCCCTGCTCAGGAGCGCCAAGTGAGTAGGAAAGCTTCATTGACTTCCAGACCCAAAGCAACCTTGAGATTGCACCACTGTGTAGAAAGGTGAGATAAAAAGAATGCTGGGATAATCCAGGTTAGAAGACATGAATCAAGAAGATGACATCAACTCACATTGCAGTGACTCTTCATTGCCACTCCCTTGAAAACTGTCCATCAAGATTGGATGGTGTCCACTTCAGAGTACACACGGCAACAGATATTCTCTGATCTTTGCTGGAAGATGGAAGACGCCCAAGTCACCATGGCTGGGAAAGGGATAAAAACCCTCGGGCAGTGTGGTGATGCCGAAAGATCTTGAGTTTTGGGACTAGGCAGACTTAGTTTTCTTGGCTGCTTCTGCCACGGGGTACCTGGACCACCTTGGGTGGAATCATAAATAGTAATTTTGTTTTCTCATAGGGTCACTGGAAGAATTAAATGAATTACCAGTTGTAAAGCCTGCATACACTCAATACTTACCTTTGCTTCCTTATCTAAAGAGGAATCCAGGGCTCCTAGGTGTTTCAATCAGTTAAGCGTCTGACTCTTAGTTTCAGCTTGGGTCATGATCCCAGGTCCTGGGGTCATGGGATGGATCAAGCCCCGCATAGTCTCTGTGCTCAGAGCAGAGTCTACTTGGAGATTCTCTCTTGATCCTTCTCCATCTGCCTGTCCCCCATTCTCTAAAATAAATATATAAATCTTTAAAAAAAATAATAAAAAGAAAGAATGCTAGAACCAGCTCTTCTCATTTTATGTGAGGAAAGTGGTGCCCAGAAATGCCAAAGTCTACTTAAGGTCATATGACCCAGCAGGCGTTGATCGGATTCCTTGTGCCCAGGAGAAGGCGTTCCCATGCCCTACTTTGTGCCAGCAGTGGATCTTATAATCCAAAGAAGTGGGGGTAGAGGCAGGGGAGCAGATCTACCCAGGACCATCTGAGGTGTCTGCCCACTACTGCTGCTATTAAGGCTGTGGATCTGGGCATGATTCTTGAGATCATATGTGAGAGAATCTCTCCTCACATTCCAGCATTCCCTCAGTGGGGACTGGATCCTCAAGCCATGAGCCATTTCAAGTCACCTAGTCAGCTGTGGGGAGCGTCTCCTCAGAGAAAGAAGAGACCTGGTGGTCCCAACAGCTGGACATCCCTGAGCAAACCACTTAAATTCTCCGGACTAAACGGTCAGATTCATCTCAGAGGATTGTTGAGAGAATTACAGATAATATACCTAACAACACCCAAGGGAGAGCCTATCATATAAATGCATAGCAGAAAAAAAATAATAGTTATTACTTTTTGAACTATTTCTATTATTGCAGATGACAGTAAGAATAGTCAACGTTTATGATTGCACTTTGTGCTAAGCAGTCATAAAAATCGTCCATTTAACCCTCATACCAGTGCAATGAGGGCGATATTATCTCATATTTCAGTTGAGGCACCTGAAGCCAGAACAGATGGGGGCGTGGAGGGGTGGGGGAGGTAGTAGGGTATGAAGATTCTCCTAAACATTTCCTGGCACCTAAGACACCATAGAGTCACCTTACAAAGAATGTATAGAAGCCCTGCGGTGTCTCCATGACAACGTTGTTTTGACTGCAGCTGGACTGATCACTGCTATGTCCCTAGTTCCTTGTACAAGAGGTGGTATGCAATAAGTGTTCAATAAATTTTCATTACTTTGATGAATTAGTGAATGATAGATATTGCTGAACTCAGGTCTTTACCTTGGCCTGACCTGCAATTCCAGGGACCCATGGGCAGGCAGTAATCAATCACAAAGGTTGTGTGTAGAGACAGCTTAGCACTCTGGAGCCAGATAGAATCCAGCCATGAAGAGAGAGGGAATATTACTAAGTAGAAAATTAAACACTATCATCTTGGTTGTTTGTCTTGGTGGCATTTCTGAGGAAACACGTTCAGAAACATTTGGCAGCCCATGCCATTGACTCTCTGACTCTCCAAGAATAAGGAAAGCATCAGAAATAAATTTGCTTCCCAATTAATTTTCCATAGAATATTCTCCCCCACCAAGATACAAAGGGCAACTTAAAAGCCATGGGATTATAAAAAATTAATGGGAAATGCTGTTATCAAGGGTTTGCTTATTTTACTGTTATTAAAAATGCAGACAGATTGGTGAAACATTTTCAGCCTCAAAGAGATCTTGGAAAATGGTTTTCTTATCATAAAATGCAAAGCTAAGCAGTTACAGTAAGTGATCTTTTCCTGTGATCAGTGTTTCCTACTCTTAGGGTCAGAAAAACAAATGTCAGAGGAAATAGTACACTTTATTTAATAAAGCAAAATAGAAACAAAGCTATCTGGCTATTAACATGAAAAAATATATCTGCTTTTGCTCCGGCCACATGCCTTGGTTTCAATAAAATTAAAAAAAAAAAAAAAAGATTTCAGAGTCTTTTGTGCTGATCTCAAAAGCGATGTAGGAAAAAACACAAAGGGCCAGATTGCAACTGCGCATGTTCCTTATAAGCGAACAGAACTGGCCGCATCAGGACAGCAAGAACGGTAGAAAGGTTAGCTGTGGTGACTACAGAATCATTTAAAACAACACCAAGATGTGTTTTCTAAGAAAGCAAACATCTCCATTGCACACATACTCTTTTACCAAGATGTAGCCGTGGCGTGTTTAAAACCTGCTTCTCGAGGACTGACTAACCCATTCATTCCTAAAAATACTCCTTTCATAAAACCGTGTTTAGCTCAGTCCTCACTTTAAATTTAAACAGGAACTAATAGTACTCTGAGCTATTTGCTTTCTCTTCGTCTAAGCAGTTTTTTAGGGAAGGAGCAGGAGAGAAGTTTCCAGCAACATTATCACACGCAGACACACCCAACCTGCCAACTGAGTCTTTCCTGGGCTTCTGCCACACTCCACACTCTGGCTCTGATAGGAGTACTAAAAACAGATCCTTCTTTGAGAGACAGCATTGCTTTCGATCCTCAGACCATTTTTCTAAATAGAGGGAGCCTAACTACATTTTTTTTTTTCTTAAAAATCACCCTCCTTTGGGAGATTTTTTTTGTTTCTCTCAGGGAATGTTCTGCTCAGTACCTTTCCTAAAAACTGGTAGGGGATAAAATCTGTAACTTTCCTTTTTTACATATTTAGTAATTAAAAAGCAAGTGTGAAAAGCTTATGCTCTTTATTCAACCACAACACATCTTTTCAAAATCCTGTAATGGTCCATAAATTTGCATTAATGATCACCTGCTCCACAAACCTCAGAAACAGGAGGCTGGAAGCACATCCGTGTGTGTTTATGTGTCTCGGCTGCCTGACTCTGGGCCAGGATTGGAAGCTTTGGAGAAAATAGAACTCCACTGACTAGCTGTCTGTTAGGATTTGGGGCCAAAAGAGTAGTTGGGCCAAGCACCAGCACTTATAACTCGGAAATTTAATGATGGTCAATGTCAATATCTCATATCTTGCAGGAATTCACAATAGCTCGGGTTTTAGGACATTTTGTTTTCTTTTTGGTGGGACCAGGATATATGGAAATGACTTGCGTGGGAGGTCAGACTGGCCTTATTTGGATTTCCATTCAAAGCTCTTGTAAGACATACATCTTGTAAGACTTGTAAGACTACGAATACTTGTTGCTACCACCTTAGTATTTTTGTAGGGAAACAAAAGTGTGAGAGTTTGAGTCTCAGAGGAACCCTATAAAGCTCTATAAAGGATTACCTCAGGGTGAGGAGAATTATGTACAGCTCAGAGAAGGGTTTACAAATAGACCAGGAGGTGCTGAAAAACTGGGAGCCATTAATCTCATTGTTAATCAAAGACTCGTTCTGTAAAGCAAATAGTCAGCTCCTAATTTATCTCTTTTGTACATTCAGCCTCTTAGATGGCAGTATGTTTTTAGGTAGAGGACAGATCTTTTAGGATACCTAGATATTTCAGCACAAGGTGAAAGCACAGTCATTCCGAGTATGAGAAAGGGTCAGGGTCAGATGTTTATTTGGGGGGCCCTTATTTGTAGCAGGAACTGTGTTCTTAGATCAGGAGTGTGACCCATTGCTTCCTTGATCACATTTCATTCCCCTACAGCCCTATGGAACACAGGTCACATTCATTTTACCAGGGAGGGAAACTGAGGTTTCGAGAGGTAGTTCAAAGTCATATAGTAAGTGGTAAAGCCAGAATTTAAACATAGCTAGAATAAAACCATGCCATTTATCCTTATGAAGCCTCTATAGGAAAAAAGTGGGGATATAAGGTAAACTTAGCAGCATTGCATGTTTGCAGCTAAACTCTATGCTTTTATTATGTCTGCCATATTAATATGATGGTATACATAGACACAAAATCCTCATGGAATCATATGCCCAAAATACCACCAGATGATCCCCAGAAGATGCTGATTTAACATTAGTTTGTCACTGAAAATATGTTGCTCTTAGGTGAGAAGAGGAGCTGTGCTTATTGCTTTTTTCTTTCTTTTTTTTTTTTTAGTATTTTTGTTACTTTCTCTGAGGTACCCGTGACATCCCTTGAATGTGACCCAGGTACTTTAAAAAACCACTTAAGACTTGTCTCATGGACCACGGGAAATGAAACTCTGGCATTAATCTGGGAGAGTAACTCTTTCATTCAAATAATTCAGGGAAGTTTCTCTACCTCCTAGGAAATAAACACATTATCAACTACAGGCACTAGAAATACTAGAATACTGTCAACAACATCTGTTTAAAAAACATGGGCATCCTGTCATAAGGTACAACATGATGAACCTAGAGGACATCATGTGAAGTGAAGTCAGAAAGACAAATACTGCATGATCCCATTTACCCACGGTATCTAAATTTGTCAAACTTCCAGACACAGAAAGTAGAATGGTGATTTCCAAGGGCTGAGAGGAGGGGAAGAAGCTGTTCAATGGGTAGAGTTTCAGTCAGGGATGAAAAGTTCTAGAGATCTGTCATACCACAATGTACCAATGGTTAACAATACTGCTCTGTACCCCTAAGAATATTAAGAAGGTAAATTTATATTATGTATTTCTTACAATATTAAAAAAAAAGACATCATGGCAAATCCTGAAAATAGCTGAACACACTGTCTAAGAACCACATTAAACTAGACATCAGAGCGAACTGTAAAGCACTACACTCCAGTGGTTCTGATTTTTCGAGACCATTTTGAGCGCTTGAGTCAGGTAGAAGGAGCCAAAGAGGGAGTTTTCTAAAACAATCTCTCTGCAAGCCCTTCTCACGGTTCATGAGGACATTTCAGATTATCCATTCCGTAAATATCCTCCAAAAAGGGAGAGCACTACTGGGTTTGTTACCAAATGTCTGACATCCTCGCCCAGCTGCCTTGCCTCACTAGGACTCTTAAATACTCCCAGGAGAAACTTGGTAAGCATTACCTTGGGCACCAGGGAAAATGCTGTGAGAACATTAATTTCAATTTGTGAGAAATTCCAATTAGCTTGTGTGGTGGAGTATACATGAATCTTTTCTGATCATTCTCTACCCTAAGCTAAGAAATTTTCTAGGACATCAAGATTCAAAAATGTAGACTTGCATGTTCCCAGTGCCCTGAAAGATTTTATACAGCATTCTACTGTCAAATGATTTAAAAAAAAAAAGGGGGGGGGGGGCCCTGTGTGGCTCAGTGGTTAAGCCTCTGCCTTCAGCTCAGGTCATGATCCCGGAGACCCAGATCGAGTTCCTGCTTGACGGGAAGCCTGCTTCCCCCTCTCTCACTCCCTCTGCTTGTGTTCCCTCTCTGGCTGTGTTTCTCTCTGTCAAATAAATAAAAATCTTAAAACAAACAAACAAACAAAAAACAAAAAAAACCTCTTCACTCCTTTAACTCTTTGGCTAAAATGGAACACTTAGGAGAAAGCAGTTATAATGATATACAGTTCTTTTAAAACAGAAAAGACTATTCAATTAGTCAGAGATGTGAGGCATTAATAAAAGATTTGCCAAGAAATGTGGGAGCTACAAGACACCTTTAACGTAATTTCCTCCAGTGTCTTAAACAGGTGAAGAACCAGAGACTCTGAAAACTCATCTTGTCCAGTATTAGTAGCAGTGGGAGAAGGGAATAATTTTTGCCAAACTGTTTATGTTAGCTCTACTGTGGAAACCCCTAGCTGCTTCTTATTAAACTATTAGTTTGGCTTAAAATTGTTCTTGGTCCCTGTTTATGCAAAAGTTTAATAACTGCTATCTACAGTAATAAGAGCTATAATAATGTTTATCTTTTTATTTCCTCCGAGGATCTTGGAATGTGCTTCATCATTAATTAAAGAATCCTCTGAGTCCCCCTATTAGATAAGTATTATTAACGCCATTTATAAAGGAAATGAAATTTGGCGTGATTAGGTGACAGGGAAGCACCATAGCCTGAGCTCATGGTTATGGTGGACACTCGGCAAGAAGCAGGAACTTGGTGCTATCTTCTGCAAGTATGTTAGTCCTTGAGTTAAAACACACCCAACGTGTAGGTATTGAGCTGTTGCGTGATGTACCTGTTCTTAGAGAGCATGTACAGAAGAATGAGGAGGGACGCTAAAACTATTCCAAAATATACTAAAAAATACAAGGTGAAATATGTGTTACACAAAAAGTGCTAGGAAGGTCGAAGCGAGCAAGAATATAAATCAAGATGGTGAGATTAGGAAAAGCTTTAAGATGAAGGTGACTTTGAGCAGCTTGTTTAATATTCTGGTGGTCAGATTTTGAGGCATTCGTCTGTACCTTTATTCACTGTACAAATATTTCCTGAGCATATGCTCCAGGATCTTGGCTAAGCTCTGAGGCAGAGAGAGTAAGGCCAAGAAGAACAGAGACAGAGCTCCTCCAACATCCTAGCTTTCCCCTGGCATAGGCAAGGAAAAGCAAAAAGTATTGTTTCCTCCTTAAATTTCCAGTAAGTAAATAGCCTCAGGTATGTCAATGACTAGTAAAGAATGAAACTTTTTTTTAAAAAAGTTGGAATCAACTTGTAAAAGCCTTTGAAGACAAGGGGTCAACTCTTAGTGCTCCAGGAGCAATGAGCAGGAGGTTAAAAGGATGGGAAAGCAGATCCAGGAAGTCTATGGTTGGCTTTGTTGCTGGGGGTCGCAGAGAGAGTAGCTGCTCTGTGGTCAGCCGTGGAGGGCAGGACAAAGAAGGGAGTGAGATCACATAGGGAAAATGCACAGCCGGAACAAAGAATGGGGTCACGGGCAGAACCCTAGACTACTCTTACATTTTGAATTTGATGAGAATGTGAAGAACAAACAAAGCAGACAGCCAAAGGGACCAATGATGTAGAGGAAATGTAGAGAAACTGTCACCATTATGTCACTAAAGCCAAGAACAAAGTAGAGTTTCACTGAGGGAGTGGTTGCCCCCAAGAGGGTAAGTTTGGGTGCTCTGAATACATGTGGAGGCTTCAGACTCAGATTAAGTTGTTGAATTTGGCAATTATGAGAAATCTTTCTGAGAAAGCCTAATCAATAATGCAATGAAGGCTGAATCCAGATTTTCAAGGGTTTTAGTAATAGTAAACACAGGTGAGAAAATGGAGTCAAATGACCCGGACCCAGTTTGGGAGTGATAGATGGCAGGCCAAAGTAATCCCTATGAAGGAGAGAAGGGATGAGCAAGGAAGAGACTTACAGATGCTTGTGGATCCGAAGTAAGGCAGTAGAGAGAATATCAACATACATAAAAGTGGGGATAAGAGATTAATCTCAATTTCTGGGAAGATGGGAGGGAGGGCTGTGTAAAGCAAGATTGGGAAGCAGAACACAACTGAAAAGGTGGGAAAATGCCTTTTTCCACAGATCATTAATTATGCTATATGATAGTCTGTGTTTGGTTAAAATAAAGATTGTTTTCACACGTTTTACTGCTCTTGAGTTAATAATGTGAATACAAACGCTAAACATTTATCACACCCCAGATTTTACTCGCACACAATGCAAGCAGAAGATCAGGGAACAGATTTCAGAATAACTCCATGCCTGGATTCTTCTTCTGCCCTTTTCCTCCTTTGGGAGCTCAATTTAATTGTCGCCAGTTGATGATCAATTAGGCACACCGATTTCAGTGGAGTTTAATAACAGAGCAGCATTATGAAAGATATCATGTTGGAGTCCTAAGGTGTGGGGGGAAAGAAACTAGACAATCCAGTGTGCCACTGTCACTGGCGATGGACAAGCCAGGTACTCTCCTTCCCCACACAAATATATAAAGCAATTTGTACTTGAGCACAGCTGCTTCTGGGTCAACTGGAGCAAAACACCTGGATAAGAATAACCAAGTCAGGGGGCGCCTGGGTGGCTCAGCTGGTTAAGCGACTGCTTTCGGCTCAGGTCATGATCCTGGAGACCAGGGATCGAGTCCCACATCGGGCTTCCCGCTCAGCGGGAGGCCTGCTTCTCTCTCTCTCAGTCCCTCTGCTTGTGTTCCCTCTCTGGCTGTGTTTCTCTTTGTCAAATTAAAAAAAAAAAAAAAAAAAAAAAAAAAAAGAATAACCAAGTCAAGGAAAAATTGGGGAGACTATGAATTCTTTTAATTGACTTGAAAAAGGAAGGAATAGAGAAAGTTTTCTAAGCATTTTTTTAGATAAACTGTCATTTCAGATATGTTTAGGTCAAAAATTCCAAGTTTAGGAAGTAGGTTTGAAGCACTGTCTTGTGGTAGAGGCATTATTGATGACGTCATTACGTGCGAGTTATGAATTCTTTCTGTGGAAAGACAGTTTCCTGGGACTCTTACCCCCAAATGTAAGAAAAGGCTAAAGCGAAATGCTTGCCACCTTGCTGCCTAGAGGCAGTTGTTTAGAAATTCTGGACCATCTCTTGAGGCAAAAAAATAAACATTTAAGACAGTCAGGTGAGAGCTTTGGGCTATTGATACCATTCAGTTTTAGCCATGGGAGATCAGCAGCTATCTGTCTTCCAAATGCTGTGTGGGGGGAGATGGACTGTGTGAAGGAGGCTCCTGGCCCCACTGAACCCAGTTTTCTTTAGGAAGTGATGCTCACGTGCTTAAACTATAAACAGCTCTGCTCGGAAAATAGATCGTGAAGGCAGGGAGTTAAGTTGGGTGCTCAGAGTTGACACTAGATGTTGAAGTTGTCCACAGAAAGGGACTGATTAGAACCAGCCGGGAGGACAGTTTTGGTAAACTGTGGTGAGGTGGGCCCTGTGGATACGTGAATTACCAAAGGGCACCTCTCTTCTGCTACTCCGTAGGACTCAGGGCTTGGGGAGAAGAGAACAGGTTGGATCTCGCTCCTCTGCACTCTTTGCCTGACCCCTTTGCACGGTGCCTAAATTGTGCAGTCATGGGTCACAACCTGGGACTGCTGGTCAGCATCTCCTCTGTAGACTATTTTCCCAGAATCAAGCTCATAGTAGAGTCCTCCTTTGTTGATCTAAAATGACACATTTTGTGGAATCTGACATCTCTGAACATATATTCATGACCAGATACCGATTTTTACCTGAGAGGTCCCCCTTGTCTCCTTCGGGGGCACCTATAAGGCTTCAAGTCATAAAACAATAAGGAACCAGAGAGAGGCCATGGATTCACTCATTCATTAAAAAAAAAATAATGATGGAGCACCTGTTTTTGCCAAATAACTGCTCTAGAAGTTGGAGATCCAGCCAAAAAAATCAGGAAATTCCTATCTTCGTGTCATGGAATATATGTTCCAGTGTTGGAAGAAGATAATAAATGAAACACATAAAAAACCATATACTGTATGTCAGGTAGTGATCAGTGCACTAGAGGGAAGCTACAACAGTGAAAGGGCAGTAGCTAGTGCTGGGAGTGGGGGTGCTGTTTTGAACCAAGCAAGGAAACCAGTGTTGCCAGTGCCACTTGAATAAGGAGAACCCCAGTAGGAGGCGGGGTTGGAAAGGTAGCAGGTAGATCAGGAGTGAGATCACGTAAGGTCTTTTAGGCACCTGAAGATACTTACTTTCTCCTCCTCTGGGCAAGCTGAGGAGTCCTTGGAGAATACATCCTACAGAGAAAAGACAAAGTGATTGACATCACATTCTCACCCTTGAGCAGGAAGCAGCAGAATGAACAATGATGGTATGGCCCTTGGAAGCCGATTGCGGTCTCTTCTGGATTCCAGGAACTCTCCTAAGAGACTTGATGCCTTGCCTATTTGATGTTAAAGGATTCTGGCTTCCATGAGACCGAGGAATGTTTTGGGTACATCATAGGCATGTCTTCGTGTTTGTGGTTTAGACAATAAAAGGTATCTAGAAAAATGGTAATCATGACGTTGTTGCAAGGCAGAGATGGTGACTGCCCCTTAGTGGCGGCAGGTTCTGCTTTTTGCATCAAGGCCTCGAATTAGACATCACAAGAGGGCCAGAGACAGGTTGTACCCAAGAGCCAAAGCAGAAAAGAAAGAGGTTATGTTGCACGATTTCTCTCTACCTGTATTAACTTACAAAGTGCACAAGCATCATATAGCGGGGTCCATGTGAAGCAATCCTTTTCAGGTCTCTTTAGATGCCTTTCAAAGTCAGTATGATTTGGGCTTTATCTCCATCCTTAAATGTGAATGAGTGATTAAAACGCCAATTGCAAATACTAGACAACTCTAGGGTAATTTCCTGACCCCATGGGCTTTGCCTCCTAGATTTCAAAAAGAATTAGGACAACTCGTTTTTAGCAGCTGTAATGTGATACACACTAAAACTAGCTCCCAAACTGCTCCAGTGATGAGGGATTACAGAGGTTGGAATTCCTTCACTAAGTAGTGATTAGTCAAAACCAGCTTTACCGGAATCAAGAAGGAGTTAGTTACAAGCCGTCATTTAATGGGGCTGCAATTTGTATAACACAGTTTCATTTGAAACAAGGAGAAAGAGCTCTGAAAGAGTGGCTGGAAGAGTTAATGGCAGTATTCTATACAGTCTGCTGCATCTGTAATATGTTTCTAAAACACTACATAAAATCCCATTGGTTTGTGTCACATACCTTTATTTAACTTGAGAAGGAATCATAATTCATGCAAACTAAATGTAAGGAAAAATATTGCCTTCTGGAAGGCCCATTCACATTTCAGATACATGCCTTTTAATTGTCAGAGAATTATTTACCCACTGGGATCAGTCTCCCCATATAGTTGTCAGTCCCATGGCTACTAGTGATGGCATGACAGCTTAGGAAGGCACGCCTTCCTCCCTTCCAGAGCTCCTCCTGTCTCCTGTTTCCATATCCATTTATGTGGTTAACACCTTTATGCTAAATTAAAAGCACATCCCATGTAAAATGAAATTAGAATGACTAACACCAATATATTAAAAAGCAACCGTTTCTCAGTTTCAGCATTCTACGTCTACAAATCTAACTGCCACAAACTTTAAAAATTACGTTCATCCTCAGGGAAAACTGAGGAGTGGCTGTGAGTTCGAACAGGACTGAGATGATGTCTTTTGTGTACTGTAACACTTCAAAATCATTGCTTCCTGGGAAAAAAAATCACAGGCTTTTAATATTCATAAAGACTAGAAACAGGTATTTGAACAGAACTTCAACCACCTTTGACAGGAGCACAATGGGTTTATCTGAAAGGGTCTTCATTTTCCCTGTCACTCACGGGCAGGACTCAAACATCAAAACAGTTACACTCCTGAGCTTTCATTGCCTGTTTCAAAGGATTACACTTGACATTTCTAATTTTTTTTTTCCTTTCGTGAAACTCTGTCCTCCCTCTTTTAAAACTGCATGATTTCGTTAGCAAATCAGAGCGGGCAGAAGAATACATTAGTGCTCATTGCTTATGGACTCCCGGCTGACCTCATTGCTTTTTATGTCTACCAGTAGACCACACAAACAATTTTTGGTTCGTCATTTAGCTGCGCAGACAGAGATCTGCACGTCCGCCTCCGAAGAACATGATTTAGCCAGAGGGGAGTAATTGCCACCTGTGGCTTCCATCTAAAATCTGGGCCACTTAAGCCTAACAAGACACTCCCCCTGTGTCTCCTTCAGTTCCCATTCTCATTTTGCAAGAAGTGAAGACTCTGGAATGCCAGGCCAAAGAGAAATTGTGCAAATGACCGCTCTGCCCTTGGCCAAGTCAGAATACCCTAAGGCTGCAATTGATCATGTGGGGGGCCCAGTACCTAGTTCCAAGTGCTGTATGGTGTCCACATTATTTAGATAAGAAATGGCTTTGGGAACATTATGAAGGTACTGTGCCTCCTTCCATTAAATTAAGAATGTGGGCACCTCTCGAGGCTTCACCCAGAACTAAACACCCACCACATGGTGCATCTGTCAGTTGCCCAGGGTCACAAGGAGATGTTATAAAGAAGAAAATAATGAAATAACGAAATGTCACATTACCTATAATTACCTGAATAGTTTCTTAAACATTTCCCTCGTCTTTCCTTTTTGAAAGAGCAAAATAGTAAGTGGTATGACATTCACAAAAATAAGCATTATGTTCAGTCAGGGAACATCAATTTCTCTGAGAGACGACAATAAAGGGAATAAGAGGTAAAGCTTCAGGGGGTTGAAATTGCTGGGCTTTAAGTGAAGACAGAGGCACACTGTAAAGAAATTTTTTTTAATGTAAAATTTTTATCCTTTTGCCAAAAAAATAAGAGGGCAGAATTTGGTGTGCAAGGGAATGTGGGAAGTACAGTTGGCCATGGAATTATTAAGTCCATATTTGTTGAAGCTTTACAAGGTGTATTTTTTAAAGAACATGGATAATGACATTCACGTTTTCCCTCCAGAAATTTCAGTTTGCTCCCTATTAGTTTCCCAGTGGCACTGATCTTTCTGTCCCCACCTCCTGCTCTGACAGCCAACTCCACATTTGGATGGATGCTTCCAAGTTTGGTTGAATGATTTTCAAAATACTTAAGAAATTTCCTTTGACTTGACACTGAATTGGAGATGAAGCGATATAAAAATTTAAAGTAACCAGTATCATGGAACCTAATGTCCCGATTTCACTAGATTTTTTTTTTTCCCTGTAAAATGTGGTCAGTGAAAAACCTTCATTTCTTATCATTCTTATTATGCATTTGAAATTCACTTTAAATATCACTCAAGGAGCTGAATGCCAAAAATAAATGTGAAGCACCTTCTCAAATATTACACAAAGTGACCTTCAGAGAGGACCCGCTCGTCACCAGAACAATTTCCATACAGCTGCTGATATGCCCGTGAGCATATCAGACTTAAAAGGCAAGCGAGAAAGAGATAGGTTTATAAATTATTTTGACTCAAAACCCCCAACGTAGAAACATGCTCACACACATCGCCAGCCTGTTCCTTAGAAACCAGCACCTCAGGACAGAGGGATATTGCAATACGATTGAATCCACTTTCCTTAGCCTGTGAGGCTGTGAGTTATGGCTGTCAGCAGGAGTTTTATGATACTATTGTAAAAGTAATGTACCTCTTAAATGGCAATTTACTAAGTTGCTGATGAAATGCATTGCAAATATGTTAGTTTCGGGGTGGTTAGGAAAATTAACTGCTGCATATTTTCCATATTGTCATATATGCCAATGCGCTGGGAGAATGAGGAGCAGCTTTCCTGGAAAGCTGTTTCAGTGGAGCAAACAGTCAGCTAAGTCACCTGGTTGGAGTGGGAAACCAAAGCCTTAGGGGAATCCCCTGAGGCTATTTTTTTAAAAATCCGTTTTACTGTCACTACAGCTCCAAATCATTAGATCTGCAAAATGTTCCCTTAGTGTCGAACTTTTCGTCCTGCTTCCTATTCAGTTTGCTATCCTATCAGTTTGATTCCTGCCGCACCGCCCCACCCCCGCCCTGCTTCCCAGCTAGGACAGGGAGCAACAGAGCGTAATGAAGCATTGCTAGACCTCAGATTATACTTGGAAAAGATTCCCTGTTAATCCCCAGCCACTATGACAACCATATAAAAGAGGGAATCAAAGGCTTATCTAGGTGAGTAAATAGAAGGTTGGAAATCGGTGCTTCATTAAGTTTGTACTTTCTTATACTGGACGATGATCTGTGCTTATTTATATGACCTCTACAGTATCACTTATATTAGCAGACATTTGATAAAGCTTTAACAATTTATTTATTTATTTATTTCTAAACCTTTAACAATTTAGAAAGCCACTCGGAGTCATTATTTCAGCTGACTGCTCAGGACAGCCCTCTGAAGAAGGGAGGAAGTTATTGTTCAAATTTTACACACAAAAACAAAAGCTGATAGAGATTAGGTTATTTGCTCAAGGTCATCTAGCTGTTGAGTAATGGAATTATAATTTGAAACCAAATCTCCTCACTGCAAGCCCATCATGGAATCCACACTTTGGTTAGAACACATGGATGTAGGAGCCCTAAACTGACCTAAAATATACAGAGGTAGTGTAAATACCCTGCCAAACATTTCAAACGTGACAATATTTGATAAGTTCAATAGCAGAATTAGTGATTCACATCTCTTCTTTAACTAAATGATTTTGGAGCAAGGATAGCAAATAAGTTGCCATTTGCATCCCAACTTAGAGAGTTCTGAGTACAGGGATCAATTAATAATGTCTGCCATGGGCACAGGAAATGCCTATTTCCAGGACACATGTTTGTTGTTCTTAGGCTGAAAAATCTATCACTTTGTAAAATATAATGCATCTTACAATGAAAACCAACACAGACCAACAAATTGACAAGTTTTTGGTAAGCATCCATAAATTTTAAGCATTCTGTTGGGCACCGTGAATGAACGTGAAGGAATTTAAGAGAAAGTCTTTGCTTGAGTAACTTATAATCCAATGTGGAAAAAAAACTAAATGCACATATGACACTAGATTTTAATCTGCTGATACTGACTTTGAGCACTGCACAGATTCATAAAGCGCAAATCACATAATAAAAAGAATCCATTTTTGTGAAACGTGACATCTTTTGAAACAGTATCAAGGAACCACATATAGATATGGAAAGAGCTTTAATAGATTTCCTATATAGTTTCAGAGTGCTGTATTTTCTGACATTTACCACGTGGAAATATTTTTCAGTGGTCAGAGTCCAAATGGGTTAAATATTTTGAATCACTGCTGAATTTGTTAATCTAAAAATTTGTTCACATACATGTCTTAATAATTATCTTAACAGTACAATTGTTGTGACTTTAGCTATAGTAAAAATGGACAAGAAGTCCATTAAAACCCTAAAATATACTTTGTTCCTAATAAAAGTTGAAAAAGTAAAGCTACAAACTAGAAGTTCAGTTTCCTGAAGATTTGATGAAAAATTTCCTTTAAGAGAAATGATGGGAAGGGTTGAGGTTTCCTTCAAAATAATGTGGACGTGCGGGGGAATGGATGGGAGAAGGGAGGAGAAGGTGGCAAATGAAACAGGATTGGATATAAAATGATAATTGGTAAAACTGTCTAACAGGTACATGCGGGCTCATTATACTATTCTCTTTACTTTTATTTGTATGAAATTTTACATTAAAAAGTATTTGTTAATTCTGGGCTCTCTATTCTGTTCTGTTAAACTATGTGTCTGTTTCTGTGCCAGTACTGTACTATTTTGATTACTACCACTTTGTAGTGGATCTCAAAATCTGGGATTGTTGTATCTCTAGTTTTGTTCTTCTTTTTCAAGATTGCTTTTGCTATTAGGCATCTTTTGTGGTTCCATATAAATTTTAGCATTATTTGTTCTAGTTCCATGAAAAATGCTTTAGTATTTTGATAGGAATTGCATTAAATCTCTAAATTGCTTTGGGTAGCATGAACATTTTTATAATATGTTTCCCCCAATCCATGAATATGGAATATCTTTTCATTTGTTTGTGTCATCTTCAGTTTCTTTCATTTTGTTTCATACTTTTCAGAGCACTGGTCTTTCACCTCCTTAGTTAAGTTTATTCCTAGGTATTCTATTATTTTTGGTGCAATTGTAAAAAGGATTATTTTCTTAATTTCTCGTTCTGCTACTTCATTATTAGTGAATATAAATGCAGTAGATTTCTGTATATTGATTTTGTATCTTGGCCTTCCTGATTCATTTATCACATTGAATAGTTTTTTGGTGGTGTCTTTAGGGTTTTCTCTGTAGAGCATCATGTCATCTACAAATAAGGAAGTTTTACTTCTTCCTTACAACTTTGGATGCCTTTAATTTCTCTTTCTTGTCTGACTTCTGTGGCTAGGACTTACAGTATTATGTTGAATAAAAGTGGTGAGAGTGGACATCCTTGTCTTTTTCCTGATCTTAGGGGGAAATCTCTGTTTGTCACCATTGAGTACAGTACTATCTGTGGGTTTTTCATATGTGGTCTTTATTATGTTGAGGTATGTCTCCTCTAAACCTACTCTGTTGAGGATTTTTATCACAAGTGAATGTTTTACTTTGTCAGATGCTTTTTCTGCATCTATCGAAATGACCATATGGCTTTTATCCTTTCTCTTATTGATGGGTTGTATCACACTGATTGATTTGGGAATTTTGTACCACTCTTGCATCTCAGAAATAAATCCCACTTGTTCGTGGTGAAAGATTTTTTTAATATGTTGTTGAATTCAGTTTTTTAGTATTTTGTTGAGGATTTTTGTATCTATATTCATCAGATATTGGCTTATACTTCTCTCTTTTTTGTAGTATCTTTATCTGGGTTTGGTATCATGGTAAAGCTGATCCCTAGAATGAGTTTGTAAGCTTTCCTTCCTTTTCCATTTTTTGTAAAAGTATGAGAAGAAAAGATATTAACTCTTCTTTAAATGTTTAGTAGAATTCCCCTGTGAAGCTATCTCATCCTGGACTTTTGTTTCTAGTGAGTTTTTTTTATTACTGATTCACTTTCATTGCTGGGAATTGGCCTGTTCAAATTTTCTACTTCTTCCTACTTCAGTTTTGCAAAGTTATATGTTTCTTGGAATTTATCCATTTCTTCTAGGTTGTCCAACTTGTTGGCATATAGTCCTCAATAATGTTGCCTTATAATCTTTTGTGTTTCTGTAATGTTGGTTATTATTTCTCCTTTTTTATTTCTGATTTTGTTTTTTTGAGTCCTCTGTTTCTCTCTCTAAATGGGTCTGGCTAAGGGTTCATCAATTTTCTTGATCTTTCAAAGAACTAGCTCTTGGTTTCATTGATTTGTTCTATTATTTCTTTTGTATCTATTTCATTAATTTGTTCCCTAATCTTTATTTCCTTCCTTCTGTTGACTTTGGGTTTTGTTTGTTGTTCTTTTCCTAGCTCCTTTAGGTGTAAAGTTAGGTTGTTTTTGAGATTTTTTTTTTGCTTCTTGAGTTAGGCCTGCATTGCTAAAGAATTCCCACTTAGCTTTTGCTACATCCCAAAGGTTTTAGACTATTGTGTTTTCATTGTCATTTATATCCATGTATTTTTTTAATTTCCTCTCTAATTTCTCAGTTGACCATTCATTGTTTATTAGCATGTTATTTAACTTCCATATATTTGTGTTCTTTCTAGGTTTTTTTCTTGTGGTTGACTTTTAGTTTCATTACATTGTGTTTAGAAAAGATGCATGGTATGACTTCAGTCTTTTTTAATTTTTTGAGACATGTTTTGTGCCCTAATTCTGGAGAATGTTCCATGTGCACTTGAAAAGTTTTTTTGGGGGGGCATGAAATAGGCAAAGTGTTATTGCAATGAGCACTGAATAATATATAGGCTTGTTGAATCACTATATTATACACTTAGAAACTAATACAACCGTATATTAATTATACTGAAATTGCAATTTTAAAAATTCTCTCTTAAAGATGCATTCACAATTTAAAGTTTCAGAAGTAGAGGTACCTATTTGATACTGCCATAGAATGAAAAGGGAAAGATGTTCAAAACCATGGCAAATAAATGTGGATGGCAGAATTGCCTGGTCAAGAAGTGTATTATTTGGGCAAATTAGGACAAAGTCAAAAAAATCAGAGGTTAAGGGTTGCTGCTTTCCCCACCACCACCACCAATTGTCTCATAGGTGTGAATTTATCATTAATGTGGTGTATCAGGCTCTTTGGATGCTATAATTTCTCATCTGTTTCCTTCTGCAAAACCCATCCACTATGCCTGCATTCAGGTCTACATCCCAGCTGTGAAACATTAATCTCAGGCACACATTCTTCCATTGCCGGCCTGGCGGAGGCATGCTGTCTAGTTAGTTCCCCAGCAGGCTCCTGGCTCCTCTCCTGATGCTCTCCTGGCACCACTAACAACTGTAGAACTCTTGTCATTCTGGAGATGAGATTGCTGTGATGCTCCATGGGTGGGCCTCACTGTCCTGTACTTATTTCTGCTCACTTCTCTGAACGTGGGAAGGATTTGTTACTCGGATGTATGGGAATCAAAGCTCTCTTGAGACTTTGTTATATTAAATCTTGGACTTGAAACAGGGCTGTCCATCATGTTATATTTTGTGAATGTACCCTTCATCTGTTCTTTGCAGAGCTCTGTATACTCACTGCCAAATGGTTTATTAATTACAGTGCTTAATAGTAAGATTGTTCTGCAATTAGGTCATGCATAAATGCCCAACTTCTTGGTTCTGGTTTGTCTGTTGTTTCTCCTTCTTAATTTATTGTGAGTAAAAAAATAAAAAGGGATTTTATCATTTGACTCCTGCTGGTTAAACCTCAGCTAAATTAGTAGGAAAGTATACATGTCCAATAACTGAGATTTCAATGCTGAAATGGAGGAGAAAACAAGTTGCAATATGAGTGGTGGAAAATGACCTCTCCTTGCTCCTCACCACCAAAAAGCAAACAGACAAATGAAAATGAAAACAAAAAACTTCTGACAGCATATGGTGTCTTTGGTATTAATCAGGTGGATAGCTTATGTGTTTATAAAATGAATGATTGAATTTAAAGAGATCAGAACGCGTGGATATTTTTCCCTCCAGAACACATCACAAAGTTGAGTCTACGAGCCATAAATGATAGGTCAAAGGAGTATAAATGGACAGGGACAACAGGAGAAAAGCAATTAAATTTGATAGAGACAGGGCTCAAGTATGTGACATGCTCTCTGCTACTTCCGAGACTGCCATTTCCAGTGAAAGACAATTAGGGTTTTTCAGGGACAGTGGCTAAGAAAAGGGCACCCAGAATAAGAAGGGGCGGGAACTAACAAAATGAGTTTTTCCAAGAGAAAACTTTGATCACATTTAGACTCGTGTCAGGAATGATGGGAGGTCCACAAGCCCATGGGAATTCAGCAAATCTTTCTGCCTAAGCTAGAGGAACTCTATTCTGTGAGCCTACAGAGTCCCATAGATAGTATACATATGAAATAATGTGCTATATCTGCACACAGTGTATATCCAACATATTATCTCCTTAACACTTACAGAAAATTGCTTGCTGGTGCTCATAAATGAGAGGGGTTATAAGAAATAAGAGGGTGGTCTGTGTTCCCAATGCAGCCACTGGATAAAGAAGGACATTATGTAAAATCATTGTAAGTGACTATCTTCCTAAATTGTATGTTGTGCTCTGTACTCCAGTTGATTCTCCCCAACTTAGGTAGAGAAAGGGAACACCAAATACATACAACTGTCCCATACTGACACTACATTTATCTCAATTTGTTTTTATTTGATAAGAAAGGATTTTCATGAATAGAAACAAAACTATCATGGTGCCAAAAGAGTACTCTGTGCACCCATGTATTGGGAAAATAACAGACTAAAGAAGGCTTTTTGCTTTTTAAGCCTGGAGAGGTGTTTGAGAGCTGCCCTATTCCCAAGACGAATCTGTGTTCTTGGTAGAAACTGCTGACGGGGTGTATTAGAAAACCTCTCTTATGCATCTAGAGTCATGGGCGTCTTATTACATCCTGTTAGTCATTTTTGCCATCCAAACTTCACTACAAAAGAAACCCAAGATTATCTCTGGACTTGCAATGATAGCAAAAGTATATCTTCCTCTTTATGTACTGCGTTTGATCAACATGTGTCATTAATCTCTCCTTCCTGCTTGGTGGCAGTAAGTGATGGAACACTTTATCAGTTCTTTCTTCAATTAGATTGATGTATGTGCATTCCTTGAATTTTAAAGGTCATTAATTTTCACATTAGTCTCTTTGGTTGGGAGCACACAGATTGATATATTGATGATTTAGTCTTCCATTGATTCTATATCATCTTTAGCACCATGAGTCATGAGTGGTGCCTCCTTCTCAACCATGACACAGTGAGTGAAAATGTATTGATATTTGCAGAGAAATAAGGAACCTAGCTTTTGTCCCTTATATAGCATTTTAATGTCCCTGGATGAAAATAATTATAAAATGTATTCAGTCATCTACTTATAGTGTCATTGGCTTGTGTTGACCTTTCTCCCAGAGCTGTGAGTAGTATCTATAACATCTAACAACTTCAGCCTAGTAACCTTCCATTTGCATTGATGCTTCAAAGTTAAGGACTTCCTGAAGTTACTTAAAAATACTTCATAAAGAAATAAGTTTCCTTGGTCACCTGAATTGTGATTTGTTGCCCACCCATTTGATGGATCAGCCATGTTGAATTATTCAGTGTGGGTCAAAGTAATGACAAACCTCATACAGATGTGATAGTCCAAAAATAGCCCAGCATTTTATTTCATCTCCTTCCACAGAATAGACTACACACACTGTGTTTGCGCCACAAACACCTCCTATAATGGCTATAATGAAATAATAAAAGTTTGATCACCATAAGCAGTTGAGTGATATCCCTGACCACTTGAGTATGGACATGACTGACACATAGGCCAAGGGGAAAATCCTGTCACAGTAAGCCACCAAACATTTTACTGAGGAAAAAAAAAAAGCAGCTAAGATCTTTGGGGAAAAAAATTACTTCTGGTGAAGAAGGTACAAAATCCTTGGCTCAAGTTGTAGAATGAAGTAGAATGTAGTGAGATGTGTAATACAATAAATGCCAACCCGAACACAGCTTGTCAGCCATTCTCAGTGTGACATTCTGGAGTCAGTCTTCTAGGCTGTAACAGGAAGTTACACCACATCATCTTCAAAGTCCCATGTGCTCTAAATATTTATATGTAAATATTAGAAAGTCATACAGAAGATTCAGAAAGCAATTGAAACAAAGAAGTATTAACAAAAGACAACATAAATGTCAATCGGTCTCTGAGGAACGCAACAGAAGAGTTGCTCATCATTTGAAAATCCAATGGTGTGCAGAGTAGGCTAGTTAATGTCACCAATTCAAGTCAGGAAGTCTAGCCATCACTGGGCTAGGAAATAGGGAATCAATTGGGTCCATTTTAATGTAAAACTAACCCTCTGTGGGCACTTAACAATGTATCAGGGGCAAAGGTCTTTTATAATGAAAGAACATTATAGGGATTCCTGGGTGGCTCAGTAAGTTAAGGGTTCAACTCTTGATTTTGGCTCAGGTCATGATCTCAAGACCCTGAGATCAAGCCCCACTTGGGGCTCCAAGCTGGGCATGGAGCCTGCTTGGGATTCTTTCTCTCTCCCTCCATTCCTCACCCACCCCACCTTTCACACTCTCTTTCAAAATAAAAATAAAAATAAAATAAATAGAATAAAATTTTTTTAAAAAGAGAACATTATAATATTCAAAGCTTGTTTCTGTGCTCAGACCAAGACCTGCAGATGTCTCTGCATTGTTGTTGTTGTTGTTCTAACTTTGGGTCATCAAAAATATTAATCCCTTCTATCATACACTTAAGCTGCTAAGCCATTTCAAATCCCATTTAGAAACAAAGCACAATTCCAATGTGAATAAAATCCTGTATATAATCAAGTCCCAAATGTACTGCTCTAGAAATACAGGGTGAGAGCAGAGAGGAGAAGCATGTGTGGAGGGATTTGAAGAATGTTTTGGCAATTGATGCTTCTTGAAACGCCTTTCCCAGTTTCAGCAGCCCTGCATGGTCACCTCTTTTCTCTCTAAATTATCTCCCCCTTTCTCCTTTCTTTTCTTATTGGAGGGGCACAATGCTTAGGCCCCTGCTCTTTTTCTTCTCCATTCACCTCCTTGGAGAACTCATCAATCCTCATAACTTCCACCGTCTCTGCCAGTCTGAGCAAGGGCAGCAGTGGACCAGAGAGGTCAGGAGGCGTCAGGACAAAAGTCTCATTAACAGGGTGGCATCTGCAGACTCTACCAAGCTTGGCAGAAAGCCAATGAAGTGAGACTTGAGCATCAGTCTGTACTGGAGAGAAAAAATGAACGTCGCTGATCAGGGACCCGGCAGGGTGGAGGGCAGCTGGTCAAGGCGGGGAGGAAAGCGTTCACCCCTTGAGCCGTGTTTATCAAAGTGTGGACCTCACTTGGGAATTCGGCAGAAGTGTAGGATCTCAGGCCCAACCCTAGACCTGGATCAGAGCCCGCAAGTGGTTAGTAAGTGCACATGAAAGTTTGAGAAGCACTGGCTAAAAAACAAAATGAAACGAAAAGAAAAAAAGTCAGTAAAGATAGAGGGGAGTAGACTGGCGGCAATCAGGGTCTACCTGCAGTATTACATATGAATTTTGGACATCACTAAGAAAATGTGAAGTTTCTTTCCAACCTTCATGGCAGTTAGCAAACATAGTGAAGAAGGAGCAAATGTTGTGGAGGTGGGCCACATCAGAAAAGTGTTATTTCCTTTACTAAGCCAAGGGAGTCTAGCTGGGGTGGGAGAGCCTTGTCTTGGGTGCAATGTGCACGTGATTTCGAAAAGTGGGGCCAAGGGCAGACTGCGGGGGACCTTGAAACCTACTAAAGAGTTTCAGTGTTGTTCCTGGATGCATAGATTTATGGACTAAGGAGGAATCTAGTAAAATCGGTGATTTAGAAAGAAGCCACCAGAAGCAGGAAAAGACCAAACAAGGAGACAATACAGGGCAGGTGTGTGTATGTTTTGCTAATTTTGTCCCTGTACTTTTTCAGTGTCATTCTCAGTGTGCAGAGAGGCCTGTCTACTCCTTTCCTCCCTGGAACATTCCTCCCAGCCATATAACCCCATGTCACCATGATTACCAAATCCTCTCACCCTTAGTATTCTATATGATTTATCCCCAAAAGTCTTAAAATAGAGACTTATGGTCAGGGCTGGGGGAGGGGGTCGCCTAGCAGGGCCACGAAGACCAAATTCCCATCTCCTCCTTAAATCCTTCCAGTGTCAGAAATCTTGATGACTCACCGAGCCATCCATTACAGGTCAGGGGAGCTGTAATTGTTTAAAAAGTTCTTCCTTATATTGAGCTGAATTTCTTTTTCCCTTTGTGCCAATCACGTACTAAAAAGCACTAGGATAGCACAGCTATCTGCCTTTCATCTGTTTCTCTTTCGCAGATTCTGTTGAGTCTGCAAGTTGAAAGCGTTTTAGGCTTTCTTCAGTGATCTGAAAGAACTCAAGCGTTCTGCTCGCAAAAAGAGCTCCTTTAAACGGTTCCTTTTGACATACAGCTGCTCAGAGATCACGTAGATCCTAAGCTGCTTGTGTTCTTTTTTTAGTTCAGATGTAGTTAGATTCGTTTATGATTTCCCAGCTCCAGTACCACTCCGGACTACAGAGAGTTTGGAGCAAGAATATTTAGGGGCAGGTAGCCTGACTGACAAAAATCAACACATAATGTAGAAGATCAGATACATGCAAAGGGCACTTACGCGACAAAGTGTTTCTGGGCGGAAATTGCATGAACAAGGCTCTGCCTACACCTTGGTCAATGTTATTTACATTTGGAAGAGCAGTAAATCTGTCAGTCCAGGCGGGCTCACCTAGCTAAGGATCTGAAATGAAACAGGAGTCTCAGGGGTACCTGGTAATTTAGCAGTAATTGTCCATGCTCTGTTTAGGGGGACAAAGGCACCTTGATCAAAGATGCACCCTGTCTGGTCCTGTCAGCTGTCTTTTAGTAATAGTTAGATCCTGATGCCCACCGATGTTCTAGCAGACAACCAGCTCTCCCCCGCGATTCCCTCAACACCAAAAACCCTGTGTTGTAGACCAGTCTTCTGGTCTGTAAGCTCAGGACTAGACGGACCCTTGAACAGAGTAGCTTGACCAAGACAAGGTCAGGTGGGAGACCAGCCAACTTGTTTCTCCTTGTGAACATCAGCCTCTGTCTACCTCTAACGGAGCTCTGACAATGTGGCAGAAACAGTACGAGGATGTGCTAGACGTACATCATTACATTCAGCACCACAACAGCCCTGATGAGAGAGACGATTATCGCCCATTTTCCAATTTGAGAAACCAAGGTAATGGCAAGATAAGACAGCCTAACTGGAGACACAACAAAGAGTGGGGGAGTATGACTGCAGCTCATTCAGACACATAACCACAACATTACACTCCTTTTTTTAGCATGAAATGCAAAAGTGAGGCAAAAAAATAAACATGGCATAAGGCAGAGAATCCTCTCAAGTTGTTGCAAAGAGTGCAAAAGTTAGTGCTTTCATAACTGTAGAGTGCATGTGATAACAAAACACTAAAAGGTTAGAAAATTTACCCACCAAAGTTAACATAGGAGATCCTATACAAAGGCTCGATTTGATTTTAAAATATTTTGTTGACAGCTAAGTTAAAATTATATTTGGTAGCTATTTGTTTTCTAGCACATGTCTTTGCCCACAGCAAGAAATGGTTGCTGCAGATAAAGCCCCCCACATCATCCCCTAGAGGACTGATGGCATTTATCTGACCACTAAACAACCCACTGGAGTAAACAAACATTTGGTTGACATCAGAAATGATTAGGACTTATTTCTTCGGTTTTATAAAAATATGCTTTTTTGGTATAGCTACTGTTTCACCTTTCAGGTGGAATAAAATGAAGTGACAGATAAGGATTGGTCAAGGACAAATTTTAATATTATAATTCACAAAACTGATGGGTCAAGTATAACTTTTAATAATATAATTCACACCAAAAGGAGGTTTTATTAGGATTTTGGTAGATTAAGTAGCATATCAATAATTGCAGATTTAAATATGATGTCAACTTTTCTATGCATAGCGTGCAAGTATCTTTGTTAAGCAAATATTTTCAGACTGCCTGCCTGGTGCCAAAGACCATTGAAAAGACTGGGGACACAGTGTTTTTCAACTTACTGTTGAACCATAGTGTATCATTTAGTATGCCTTTCAGTTGCAGTAATAAATCCAACAAGTAAATAAGAAGAATGACGAGGGGGTAATATCAAAGTTGATTATTTCAGAGGCACCAGGATGTCATAAAAAACTTGGGCCTTTCCCATCTTTCCACCCTGGTGTCCTCTCTTGGTTGAAAAATGGCCATTGCTAATCCGGGCATCACATCCAGACATTAACAAGCGCCAGAATGGAAACCTTGGCCATAAAACCCTTAGCAGACTTCCCCTTGTGTCTCATTGGGCAGATATGGGCCACAAGACACTTTCGAAGCCAAAAATCAGCAAAGGGAATGGATTTCCAGGATAGGCTCAAGTTAATCAGGATTTATCAGAGCTGGGATGGATTTGGTTACTGGAACAAATAAGCATTCTGTTAAGAAGAAAGTTGTGGGAGATGACAGGTTGGTTGGAAGTCTCCAAGGTTATCAATATGCATACTCAGAATCTGTAGATAGAAAATTCTAGGTTTGGCTACTTACCATACTGACTCCATCTGCATATTTGCTTAACATTAAAAAAAAAAAAAAAACCTCTTTTATTGTACTTTTTTAAAAAATTAACATTTCCAGGCCCCTGGGTGGCTCAGTTGGTTAAAGCCTCTGCCTTTGTCTCAGGTCATGATCTCAGGGTCCTGGGATCAAGGCCCGTGTCGGGCTCTCTGCTCAGCAGGGAGCCTGCTTCCTCCTCTCTACCTGCCTCTCTGCCTACTTGTGCTCTCTCTCTCTCTCTCTCTCTCTCTCTCTCTGTGTCAAATAAATAAATAAAATCTTTAAAAAATTAACATTTCCATCACTTTAAGTATCTAAAATTCAGTGCCATTGTATATATTAACGATGCTGTATAATAACCACTATCACACCCAATTTCCAAAACTTTTTCATCAGCCCAAACAGAAACTCAGTGCCCATCAAGTAGCAACTCCCCACTTTGCTTAGCCCCTGGTAACCTGTAATCTACTTTCTGTGAATTTGTCTAATTCTAAATACCTCATCTAAGTGGACTCATGTAATATTTTCCTTCTATGTCTGGATTATTTAACATAGCATAATGTTTTCAAGGTTTGTTCATATTGTAGCATGGATCAGACTTTCATTGCTTTCATAGATGAATACTACTCCATGGTGTGAATATACCACATTGTGTTAATCTGTTCATCTGTCAATGGACACCTGGGTTGTTTCACCTTTGGCTACTGTGAGTAAAGCGGTTATATACATGGGTATACAAGTATCTGGGTGAGTCCCTGTCTTCTGGAATTTCACTGAGCCCCAGTGACAAAGCAGGCATTACCAACCTATTACATATGTTGTATGAAATGACATAACATCTGTAAAGGACTGATAGGGACTCCAGGAGTAGCATCTACTGCTACCATTTTTATTGTTGTTTTATTTGTTGATGTTGGAACCCAGAAGCAGAGCACAAGGAAGAGGTGCCTAGCTTAGCCTGGGGATTCAGAAATATTTGAGCTGAGCTTTGAAGATCACTTAAGGAGAGACATCATAGGACCCTCGAGAGGAAGTGCCATGAGGGCAAAAGTTTTACTAAATAGGAAGAATAAGATCAGATCCAAAAGATCTGATTTTTTTCTATCCTTCAGTCATCACAGTGAGGATTAGGTTGAAGAGACGAAAATCTAAACATAGAGAAACTAGTGGAGGATTCTAATTATTGTTCAGACACCAAATGATTTAGGCTGGAACCACAGCAGTGGCTGAACAGGGATAATATTGAAAACCAACACCTGGGTGACAGATCAGAAGTGAAAATAAGGAAAAGGAAAGAACACTTAATGGTTTGAACTATAGAGTATGGTACCATTCTCTGAGAAATAAGATGCCTGTTGGAAGAACAGGTTCAGCACAATGAACAGATGGCAAATGCTCATTTGAACAGGTCACATTTAAGAGATATGAGATCTGGGAGGAAGCACGCAATGGTTAGTTAGTTGTAAGTAAGTACTCAGAATTTACAAGGAGGTTAGAAGGCACAAACATAAGGAAATCGTTAGGCAAGAAGGAAATGGAGTTACAGGCGTGGATGAAATTAATGAGAAGGTATATACAGAGGTTCAGGCCTAAACCCTGGGGGAACTAATATTTAAGAGGCAGGCACACTGACAACTAATAAACAAACAAATAAGAGCAATGATACAACTAGCGAGACTGGTGAGAGGAAGCCGAGGAGCATAGCCCCAGACAGGAAGCAGGCAAGAATTTGAAGGACAACTCAGCCACAGTTCTGAGCAATCAGCGTAGCAGAGAGGACAAGGATCTGGCAATTAAGAGATCTCTGGTTATCTTTGGGACAGCTGTTTCTGACCAAAGCCAGACTAACGTGGACTGAGAAATTTTGAGAGGGGATGAAGACGGGATCTAGGCTATTCTTTTTCAGGATCTTGCCTGAAAATGGGGCATAATGGCAGATTTTCAAGTTTCTTTTAAATGGAAAATATTTGGACAGGTTTAAATGCTGAAGGGGAGAATGGAGTAAAGGAACAATTTCCCCCTGAAGAGGGGGAGGAAGTGGGATCCATACTCAATGGAGATAATGAAGTCTTGGAGGCATTGTGTAGCCTGTTTTCTCTGGAACAGAGAAGGAATTCATCAGCTGGGAAGTTTCAGCTCAGGGCTGGTCATACGGTATTTGCTCAACAGATATTTGTTCTATTTAATTATTGGTGGAAGTATATGGGACTTAGACTAGCAAAGAATGTTGAGAGGCCTGAGGCATGAGTGAGTCTGACCAACTGCCAGGCATCATTGAGTAAGGCAGTGGTTTTCATGGATGCCTGAGTTCCTCAAGGTCCCGATTTACCTAGTTCAGCCTGGGCGTGGGGAGTTTTCAAAGTGCCCCAGTAGTTCTCATTGTAGTCACGGTTGGCAATCACTACTATAGAGGTAAACTTGAAAGATGCTCAGAGGAAGGAAAAGCAGCTTTTTAATGAGCCAGCGAAGTGGTCTTGGGAAGGAATTTTTGCCTATAATGATGTAAAAGAGGACTTAATATCATTTTTTTTGTTTCCTTCCAAATATTAAATTATGTGTATGCAAGACAGAGAAAGCAAAAGATAAGTAATTACAAAGAGATTGAAGATAATAACAATACATTTTCTAATCTATGAGCCCTCAGCAATTAAAATTGCCCAGCTCCCTGCCTGACTATAGGGCCATTGGAAGAACATACAAAAAGGAAATAAAAATAAGTTTTATTGAGTGCCAGTTATGTGCCAGGCATTAGATTTGGCTCTTTCACACCCCATTTAACTTTCTCAATGCCCTGTGAGGTAGTTATTACTGTTGCCGTGTTACAGATTTCTAAACCAAGACTCAGAAGGTGGCCTCATATGTGAATGAGAGGAGAAGTGGAGTCCTAGTGTTTCAGGAGACTCGGGGAAGAGTTGGGGAGCCCTCTTCTCCCCCCTTCAGTAGATAAAAGCCTGAGAAGGTAACCAAAGGATGGAAATATGGCTTCCATTTGCAGATGTAAATATTTAAAATACCATACATTTATTTGACACCTGCTACATAATTGACCCGCTGTTGACTTTGACATTTCATTATTCTGAAATGACCTTTGCCCTCTAGCATAACACCTAATCCATTAAAAGGAAAGAAAAGAGGAATGGAAACTAAAAAGGGTTATGGGAAGATCACAGAGAGGGTTTTTTATACCCCTGTGCCTCTGCTTTCAATCAATTTTTCTCTTCTATCCCAATAAGGCGGTTAGCCAAGCCAGACAAAAACCAGAGAAATGGCTCTTCCCTCTTATTTTTGCTACAATGTCAAAATAATAAATAGGTTAATCATATCAGTCGCATTTTGACTTGGGACATCTTAGACACAAATTGTCCTTTGGGAGTGCAGAAGCACTGTTCCAGGGTTTTCATTGAAGAATCCCTACTTTTTCCTTTTCCCTTTATTTGTGTGAACACTATAGTCTAAGAAGTATTGAACTTTTTCTGAGAAGAAGCAATTTGGCTCTGAAATCTACAGCCTGGCAGCAAGCTTTTAAAAATGCATCAGGCAATCTAGAGTAAGCTTTTATATTAATTGAAGACACAAGTAAAAGAGGAAGAGCCATGGCCACTTATTTTGACAGCACCCAAGAACTGTGTCATTGGTGTAGCATGTATGTGTAGCTCTCACTTGAAATTGAGTGTGTAGCTGCCACCACTGTTGTTTCCCATGGCAGCATGCCAGTGTCCCCAGGACCTCCCTCAATAGTCCCTGAGGTCTGGTGGGTAGGAGGCTGGGCAGAGTCCTAGAGATAAGTCATTGATCTTCTGCGTACTTTGGTTCCAACATCTGTAAAGAAAGGGATATAGATTCCCCTCTGTCTACCTCCTGTTCCTGTGACAAAGGACCTAACATGTCAGACAAAACCAAGGCTTGTACTGCAGTCTGTAGTTGGCTGGTTCATTTGATAGTGAGTTAAAAGTGAAGCAGGTGGAAGGAGTTAGATTTCCACCACTAATGTACGGAATCTCTGATATCTGTGCATAGCCCTGTGCTAAGAGATAAATGAATGACGGTATGCCAGATTCATCAGTTTATTCCTGACTGCTAACCAAAGTCCTGGAGTTGGAAGTAGCTCTTCACCTTTCCCACTGAAACTCAAGTCTGTGCATTTGCCTTACACACAAGCCCCTGGAGTCCCCTTATCCTTTCTTTCAGCACATATTTATCTGCTATGCCTCAGGTGCTGTTCTGGTCACTAAGAAATGAAAGATAAATAATTCTCAGTACCAAGCCTCAAAGAGTTCAAAGTCTACCAGAAGACAGAGGTTGAAAAACAGATCCTCCTGCCATCACGAGGATGGCAAGGAGAGAGATCATCAAGGTGTTGTGAGAGCTTAAAGGGTTAAACAATGAGAAGTTTATTATAGTTGGCCAGCAACCACTTGCTAGAGAGTCCCTTCTCTGTGAGGGCCCCAACCCTAGGGTGGTCTGGGTTTTTAAAGAAATGAGACATATCCTGGTGTGCATGTCTCCAAAGAAATAAAATATATTCTGGTGGGTATGTCTCCAAAGGAACAGAACATATCCAGGTGGACATGTCTCCATTCAATAGCAAAGCCACAACAGTAAGCTTATTCTTCTACAGAAGCAGGAGTGGTTGGTTATGTAAGGTAGCAGGGTGGGGTGATTACTTATAGCTTTGTAACCTGCCAGGTCCAGTTGGGTACTTTCCTCCTCCGAGTTCTGGGAAATGTTTATATTGTTGGGCTCACCTAGGGTCACATGTCCTAGTTAGCCTCACAACCGCCATTTTGGGTATCTGGTGACCATTTACGGGGCAGTTCTTAGAGAGAAGGACTCCAATATTCATAGTAAAATTTAAAAAAGTTACTTGAAATTAATGGAGTACTTGGTAACACATGTTCCCTGAGCAGGACTGTGTGACACAGGTGGAAAAAGGAGGACCCAGTAGTTGGATGCCTAATGTATTATAAGCAGGAGGGAGAACAATAACAAAGGGGAGGGAAGAAACAGATGGCATGAATGTGATGGGTGAGAGAAATGGCTAAAAGAGAACCAGAAGACCAAAGAGTGGTCAGTGACTGAGCAAAGTAGCACTGGGGTGAAGGGACAAGAAAAAGACAGCTAGAACCGTCTGAGGCTGCATAATTCATGCTATGTCTGCTTCTCAATTAGATTTGCATAAGCCTATGCCATCAATATCAATGATTTATATTATCAATTTGGGTTTTTGGACATTATTTCCAAGAATGCTGAAGAACATATTAGCTGAGTTAGAAGGCAAGTTTTTAGGCAGTAGTCACTCTCTTTTTATCATAAATCTACCCTGGAACCCTACTCGCTTTCCAAGCGAAGGCATGGGTATCCAAATGCTCAATGGACATTTCAAATGAGCCTCTGACCTAACATCCTATCCCTTTGAAACTCGATGCCTCATTCTCCTGGGGTACCCCTTGGCCATCA